>JASANE010022602.1:0-43255 GCA_030248225.1 Trileptium ribeirensis | reverse complement strand
GTTCCCTAAAATGCTCGTGTACTTATTCCTTAGGTATGTATCTGGTTGTGTAAAATTTCCGCTTCGCCCTACTTGCTGGTATTGCTCACTACGGATTGTCTTGAGTATTAGCTCTGGCTCTTCAGTGTTTTCAAATCGCCCACAATAATATCTTATCTTCCGTAAACACGAGGTCGCCTACGTCAGTATCTCCAGAAAAATCTGAGACTATAATCAGCGTTTTGAGACCACCGATTTCCGCACCCAGGGGTTCAAAACGGGCAAGGAAAACTAGTCAGAAGTCCCAAGAAAGCCTAAACCACAAAGGTTGGAACTGGGTCCGCTAACAACTAGTCGGCTCCTCAGAGACCACCCTCTTTACAATTAGAGGCTCTTGTCGAATTTGATCAGATCCCTATTCGGGAGGTACGTGCGAAATACGAAACGACACCACGAACTATCAACTATATGGTTGCAAACTCTTCAACAAGTTACAGTCATTTACAAAGTTACGCACAGCGGAAGCCTAAATTCGCAAGTTTGACCATAAAGTAAATGACCCAAAAATATATATATACATTAATAACACATTAACAACAAGTACTGACCGTGTTCACTTAATAATATAAGCACGGAACGTCCCTTGAACCAAGCCGGATCCTGCTGCTACGTCCACGTTGATTAGTCGAAGTTAGTCGAAAGGCAATCGTGCAACTAGCGCCAAAATTCGTACGGCGGACGTAAAGCACAATACCAATGGCGCAATAACTGTTCTGAATATTCCCGGCGAGATGGTCGATATACCGTCCGTTTTCGAAACGCGGAGGTCCTAGCAGCAAATATTAATTGTCAATAATTCAGTACGGCACGGCCGAAATGTCAACGCTGCTGTCGATCGGAGAGTTCGACCGCCAGAGAGTTCACTTTTGGTCGAGGAAATATTTCTATATTACCAATGAGTCCGAATCGAACAAACTGACCTCGCTGGTAATGAGGACGATGCCGGTAAGATGTTTGTTACCAATGAGTCCGAACCGAACAAACTGACCTCGCTGGTAATAAGTACAGTGCTGATAGGATTCGTTAGAGTTAAACGACTACCTTATCGAATTATCGTAATCACCCGATAGCGATCCCTGAGTACAACAATGATATATATTGACATTATACAAAAGTGACGACAGTACCATGGACATAAACGCATCACTCTCATGTATTCAACAATTGGTTATAATCAACACACTAGCTTTGAGAATTCTGAAGGCCAGGCTATCAGGCGCTAATTGGGGTGCGAGAGGTCCGATAGTCCATGAGCCAGGAAGGACAAGGAAGATTAGTCTGTGTGAAATGCAAAAATTTGTTGACGCCTCACGGCGTGGCCCCCACTTTATGTACTAGCTAGGACCAGTTCTGGCCCTAAGGGATCCCAGCTGCACCACTCTAGCCAGAATTTCACGGCGGTGCCCGGACAACCCCGGCTTACACGATTCCCCGGTGGACTCTGGTCAGACCGAAAGGAACCGCTTAGCTTAGCAGGCTGCCGGCGGGTTTACCAGGGTGTTCGGCCTGGCCCCTATGATGGCCCACGTGTCCAGCGGTATGCAGGTCCCCCTGAGGGAGGGTCATCCCCTAAGCCTGCTCACAGGTAATAAGGCTGACCCGTCATTCCCTCTATTTCTGTGATTAAATCTTATGCCTTATGAAAGGATGAAAATTTTGCCTATCCGTAGGGCATGTTCGCGAGAGGCTCCGTCGAGCCGCGTGATGGTTGCCTAAACCTTATGCCCTTGTTGGGCAGAGGCGCGTTTGTGTCGCCTTAGTTCCACGTAGGGCTGGACACACTGAACCTACTCGGACCTATATGTATAGAAATATTCGGGAACACGGAGGGACGTGGGTTTTACGAAAGCTAAGATCAAACAACTTTGAGAACCTCCGTGGGGGTCGTACACTTTTCTTGAAGCAGGGTGCCGGATTTAAATTGAACTAGTTCGCCTAATAAAATCACACACAAAATTTTTATTCCTTGGTTTCCCTTTTCTGACCAAACATATAAACAAGAACAAAACGAAAATACCACCCAATCGGGTGTGCACTACGAGGTAATTATTTACGTTATAAGAACCAAGCCCTTCCCTAGGTGCAAGATACACATGCGGTTTACTTGAATGTAGTAAGAAATTTTATTCCCAATTCGGCGGTGCCATTTCCTTTGGATAACGAAAGAGTATCTTATGAGCGCCGATTAGGCTCTTTTTGAAACGCGGAACCCTTTGCCCAAAGTTTTGTTGTTGAATCCTTGTCCTAGAGCTATCCTCGCGTTGAACATGTGACATTCTATCGCCACTTCTAATCCTGCAAAATTTTCATGTGGCCCAGCTCAAACGCAGAAGCGCGGGCGCAGCGCTTACGGGAGCGCGAGGCCTCCGGTGGACGCCACAGCACCCGCAAGGGCTGCCCCTATTCCTATGACTAAGTGAGAACATTTGAAAACTCTATTAGACACCTCGGGTGGGCCTCTTCCACGCGTCCGCAGTCGAAGAGTCCACCCGAGACAACCATGGCTCACAAAACAAGGCCTTCGACCATTTCTTTGATGATGTGTGGACGATGACGTCCATAATTTATTTTGAATCCTAGGCGATGCATCCAGCAGGCACCTAACTGAAAATACACCGGTGCGGTCGCAACTAAACAACAGAGCACGCTGTAACACTCTTCAAAACGATTCACCCCCTGGGCACTAAGAATAAATACAACCCAGCGGGTGGGGAACCAGTCGAGCACAAGGGGTCATCCCTATTGTCAAATTTCGTCCCGATTTTGCCCCCAAATTTGCCCAAAGCTCAGCCCCCTTCTCCCCAGCGCGGGCACAGCACTTACGGGTGCGCGAGGCATCCGACGGACACCACAGCACCCGCAAGGGCGGTCCCTAGTCTTAAGCTCGGCGACAACTCGAAAATCCTGCAGGGAAAAACCCCGGGTGGACCTCTTCCACGCGTCTGCAGGTCGAAGAGTCCACCCGGGCACGAAACAGACGAAAGCAAGGGAAACGAAAAACAGCAATGAAAAACTACGGCGACAACCGCCGACAAACGTCAAATTTTAAAATTGAGCCGCTCGACTGGTCCCATTTTTAACACGGGCCATCTGCTTTTATACTAACGGCGGCCCCCCTCGTTTCACCGCTGCATACTCTACTGACACGAGCCACTTCAAATTTTGAAAATATGATATACAGATATAATAACAAAGCTACAATCAGCGAAACAACCAAGGCAGCCAGACCCTCCAACATTGCTCGTTAAACAATATATATATGTACGCTGTTCGGTAAACAACTGCAAATATATCTACGCGCTAATGCCAGCCCCTAGTGGGCACTTGACAACAACACGACGGCCAGCAGCTATATGTGGCCGAGGCTCGCCAAGAGGACAAAACCGCCCGCTGGTCGGTGCGGCAAAAATTTTAAGGCTAGATATAGCGGCGCTCAGAGTGCCGCTTGCTCATAGGGATATCGGCACATTTTTGCCGATATCTCGTGATCTAAGAACAGTAGGCGGCCGGGGGCAGGACCAGAATCATGCCCTGGCAGGCCGGCTACTGACGAGAATTTAATATTTAATGTATCTCCCACGAGAGGCCCGCTAGAGGCCGTTTTAGCTGCATAGAACCCCAAAATTTTGAAGTTAAGTTCGGGTTTAGGGGATCCTGAGCGGACCCGTTGGGGTGGGCGGCCCCGGTTTTCGAGCAAACAGTTAGGGGAGAACCCGATAAGTGTCCCGGGCTCCAAAAATCGTGGAGTTTAGATTATTTTGGGTGTCCTTTTAGGCTTAGAAAATTGAAGGGTTAAGCGCCTGTTTGGGGTCCGTAAGTATTTAGGGGATCCAAATTTTTAGACCCGCCGGGGCAATTTGACACCCCAGCAGTGTCCTTAAGAGGGTTCAGTCACCCCCGTTCCTTTAAAATTTGTAGGAAACCCAAAAATTGAGGTTTTTGTGTCGCACCCAAAAATAATGTCTTAGAAAATTTTTGTATCCTGAGGGGCTCTATTTTAGTTCGCTTAGGCCGAGGATCTTGAGCACCAATACATTTTCTTGAGCTCGTCCTAGATCAAATGTAATATATATAAAGACACCATATATAAAATGAGTATCAATGCACAGCAGATATTAAGTAGTGATGATCCTTTGGCGTGTGCGCCGAAATCAGGCAGGAGGCGACCATTTTCCTTGAACGCCCAAAGGTTCTGTAATATTCATTGGTCCCTGGCCTTTCCGAACGCACACCCGTACCTCGCGCAACATCATGTATAATATAATGCACAAAACATTTTATATACTGAGTACGACATTAATTTTTTTTCACGAGGATCGACCGGGCACCCCTAATAGTTATCCCTGCCTTTCATATTTGGTGCCAAAATCATCCCGCGCACCGTCGGGTGGTGGAGTGTGACCGTACGGATACAACACAACGATATACAATTGTTTATTTCATAACAAAACAATAATACTGCACAATGATCATCTTATACTTGGGTCACACTCCACCGGTGTCCGGCCGTCCGTTCCCTTCATTACCTATAATCTTAGCACACCTTTAATGTTTTGTCATTCTCTAAAGAATTGGGCTGTTACAAACTACCCTGTAAATTGTGTGATGTAACAGCCCGAGTTTTGCGGGGAATATTCAACATTCAAAACCAGGCCATGAAGGCCTCAAAATTCAACGGGTAAAAAAGGGCGATCGGATACCGGTGGAGCGTGATCCAAGGATTTGTTATTGTAATGATATTTGTGTTGAAGTAATAAAACATTGTATCGTATGTTATAACCGTGTTATCACGCTCCACCAGCCCGAGGTGCGCGGGGTGATTTCGCACCCAAAATTGGATCAAAAGCTAACGGTGGAGGTATCCGATCGATCCCAGGTGTTTACTGTTTTGTAATCGATAAAATAATTGTGTCATTATTTTGTAGTGGAATGTGGGTCGGATGCGTAGTCGGGTCGGCCGGGGACGGGGTTAAGGACTCCACGTTTCATCGCGATTTGACTCAACAGATCTTGTTACTTAGGTGCCCCAGGGCCGGTCCCGGTGCGCATCTGGAAATGTTACGTAAGCATAACTGTTGTATTATGATAAAAATATATATTGTTATGATATGTATTGTATGGGACACCAAGTGTCAGGATGGGTCGGGGTGTTGTACGAAACTCTTATGATAAAAATGCGTTGATGAGGTTTCTAATGTTTTGGGACCGGGGAAGATCTATCCTGACACGCCGGGAAATTGGACAGTTATATCATCACCATTTTATTTCGCGTATGTTCTAAAGGATAATTCGAAATTGATCTAGTAGGACCAAGCATTTTTATTTTCGAAGGGGTGTAAGAAAATTCAAATTTTGGGGTTTTAAAGATTTTAAACAACAAGGGGGACATCAAACTATTGTTAGGGCTTCCTAAGGATTCAAAATTATTCCTTCGGGTCAAATTTCTCCCAACCCGTAAGTACTTATGGATCCCTAATCCCGCGTTTAAACCCTCAAACTTTCGGGCCCTAAATCACTACATCTCAAACCAAAACTCCCCGATTTTTGGACCCCTACACCTCGATTGGGTCCTATACTAACCATGTTATGGAAAACCGGGGTCACCCGCCCCAACGGATCTCTACAGGATCTCCATAACTCAATTGGAACCCAAAATTTACCTATCGTGCACACACTTTTCTGCTCTTAACGGGTCTCCTATGGGGATTACGCTAAATTTGGGGTTCTCTTAAGCAGGCGACCAGCCAGGGCATGGATATGATCCCGCCCCCGGCCGTCTGCTCCTTTCCGTTCCTGAAATATATACAAAAATAACACAAAGTCCTAATCATTTTTAGCGCCTAAAGCGCTTTTATATGTGGGCATTTTCGAAAACCTCGCGCCGACCAGCGCGAGGTTTAGTTGTTTACGTGCTCTTTTGGCACGTTTCGGCCACTGCTCGCTGTAAGTCGCCGCTGTCTAAGAACCAGCTAATGTTTGTCAGGGCCTGCGTGTAGCTGGTTGTTATTTTGTAAAGGCTCGTATATTGTGTGTGTTTCTTACAGATATCAGGCCGCTGTTTGCAAGTTTGAATTTATTCGCTGTACATATGTAGCCGAGTTTCGGCTTTTGAAATGTGTTTTGTCGGCTTTATCAAGGGTTGGACAACTAGCTAGTAAGAAGGGGGGGGCTGAACACAGTATAAAAGAGACTGCCCGATTCCCCGATCGGGACCAGTCGGGTTTTCTTTTGTAGACTTTGGCGGTTGTCGCCAAATTTAATTTTCATCTTAATAGGGTTTTTCGTTTTTCTTTTGCCTGCTTTTGAGTATGCTAGGGTTGGTTTCTCGCCGTGCCCCCACGGTGGAGAGCCTCCCCTGGTTTCATACGCGTTTCGATTAGGCAAGGGCCGTCCTTTGCGGACGTTGGGGTGTCGGAAGGATGCCTCGCGCGCCCGCAAAGGACAGCCCCGTTGAAATTCGCGAAATTATTCGTCTAAAATTTTACGCTCACGAATATTCCGACTGGTTCCCCGCTCCCCGGACATTTCCTTTCTTTCACAGGTCCGGGGAGTGATCAAAATTTCTACTATTGGCAGTGCTCAGAATTTCTAGGTTCCGGCGAAAATCTAGAGGCCACAGTTTCGGTTTATGCGATTGAAATCAAAATTCCACTACGTGGCAAGTGATTCTGTTTTTGGAGATACTCACCGAAAATTTAACGTAGTGCTGATTATTTGGCAGCTCGAAGAGGTCACTAAGTGGTGGTTCGAAAGTTCAGCAAAATCCTGTAGGTACTAAAGCAGTGACACCCAGGACGTAGCCGTTTGCATCTTTGGGAGACGCGCATTGTCCCCAATGGTTGAAAATTGAACTGCAGCGTCGAATCCTCGTTCGTTCGCTGTTTCTTCTGTTTCGGGTTAAATTCTGATGCAAACGACCGCGGGCCGGAGTCGAATCAAAATTTCTAGGAAATTTATCAGCTGAGCATAGCACGAGGCAGGGACTGGAGCTGGCGGTGAACTAAAATGCGCTGAGAAATGGTGGGACGTGGGTTTTCTAACCGTGCAACTACGAGGAAAGCCCAGGTCACCACCCTCTCCCGGAGCTCTCTGGGAATGAGGTTGAAATTAGTCGGGTCTTTCGCTGGCCGCTCCAGTCGCCGTCGAACTTCTGTAAGGTTGTTGGACTAAATTAACATGAGATCGCCTTTCTTGGAAAATTGTCATGACGCTCAGCTGTTGCAGATATCTCGTCGGGCTAGCCCAGTCAAAATTCTTAGGATTCCGCAGTTCGAGGTAGCCCAATCAAAAGTTTCTAGAGTCTCGCGTCGGAAAGAACTACAAATTGTGTCTGAGGGTATCTTGTAAGGTACCCGACTTAAATTTTTGTCATATCACGAATGTTGTAAATAACTTACAATGCACCCCGATTGGGTGACGTTTGAAGTGTATGAATTACAAAATTCGGGTTCAAGAGTAAAGCAATTGAACCGTGTGTTTATTTTTGAAGCGGTTAGCAGTTGGTTCAAATTCCTGTCCCCAGTAGAGACTCAGGAATTATATTCAACAGAAACCCCACAGGATCTTTGAACTGAAGTCAGTTTCATGACCCCGCGAGCAAGCCATCCGTCCCTGTGCCCTGTCGAGTTAATTCGCTAACGCAAGCTCACCCGCTTCTCCATTTTTAGGCCCAAGCAAGCACCCCACTTTGCACCCCGCATTCTGTCCATGTTTGCTTTACCTGACTAAAACGCTCCCGCTACAAATGCCCTCCGCATAATCGTCGCTTTGCGCAGCCCTTATCAAGGTAGGCAACACTCGTAATTATAGATAAAACCTCCAAGGGACTGGGGCCTCCGCCTCAGTGCCCCTGTGCTATCATAAGTAATCAGAATTTAGAGAATGATGATCAAAATTTAGAAAGCATACCCCGACTAGGCCCCTCAGGAAATGTGCGCGCTTATAGTCTAGGCTTCAGGGTCGGTGGAGCAACGCTCTAAGATTAGTAACGAGACAAGTGCATGGAGACACACCAACGGGGAAAGTCATTAGGATCACGCTAGGACCAGAGGACCCCGCTTAGGGGATTAAGTGGATTATGAGGGAAAGGCGAGTCAGCCTTATTACCTGTGAGCAGGCTTAGGGGTTGACTCTCCCTCGGGGGACCTCCATACCATTAGACACGTGGGCCATTATAGGGGCCAGGCCGAACACCCTGGTTAACCCGCCGGCAGCCTACTAAGCTAAGCGGTTCCCTTAGGTCATCGCGTAGATCACCGGGGAGTCGTGGAAGCCGGGGTTGTCCGGGCACTACACCTATAAAAAATCGTGGTGCAGCTGGGATCCCTTAGGGCCAGAATTGGTCCTAGTACATAAAATATTTTTTTTTTTTTTTGTTTTTTTTTTTTTTTTTTTTTTATTTATATTTTTATTTTTATGTTATATCTTATTTTATATTTTTTTTGAGGTTTTTCTATATGTGTTGGGTTGTATTTTATATTATTATTATATTTTAAGATAGTTTATATTTTATTTGTGTTTATTTCGCTTTATTTTTTTGTTTATTTCGTTGGTGTTTGGTGTTTCTTTTCTATATTTATTTATTGTGTGGTAGGGTTTTCGTAGTGTTTTTCTGTTTATTTTTTGCGGTTGTATTAGTATTTATATAGGTATATTTCTGGTTGGTTGTTTTCATATGCGGAGTTGGTTGTGTTTTCTCGTGAGGAGTTTTTTTTGTAGGGTAATATCTTGTTGAGAGGGGTTGTGTCGTTTGTTTTCTATTCGTGCTTTTTGTTTTTCTCTCTGCTCGCGGGTTTCTCTGCGTTCTCTGCGTGAGTTGTTTTAGGGTGTCGTTTTTAGTGGTGAGTGTTGCTGTAAGATTCATCTCTCTGCTCTCTGTCGTGTTTGTATTTTTCTGATATTTTTTCCAGAATATCTGAGGAATTTCCTTAGTACTGTCTCCTAGGATATTTTTACTTCACAGTAAAAATATCCTAGGATATTTTTACTCCCTCCAGGATATTTTTACTCCCCAGTAAAATGTTCTAAAAATCTTTACTTCCTCTAGAAAAAGTATTTCCTATACCATTCCTTATACCAAAAAAGGCTTACGATAAACGTCACACTGCAAGTAATCAGCATAACATAGCGCCTGGTAGTCTGGTATTGGTGAAGAATTTGCGACGCAATGACCGGAAAGGAGGTTGGAAAAATGAGCCGTGGCTCGGACCCTATAAACTTTCATCTATATCTGGCAACTCCTTGTGCACTTTGCAAAACGAAACGACTGGGAAGACTTTGGGACGAAAGTGCCATATTGCAAACATCAAGCCGTATTATTTGCCCTGTGACACTCACAAGCACAGTGAGGTGAACGAAGTACAAGTTGTGGATTCTGTATCTGGACCTCAACAGATATTTTTTCCACCGGATAAAGCTTGGCAAAATAAAACAGCTGAGCTGTTAGGAATTACCGTTCGTAATTATAATAGTTACTCTCAACAGTCAGTTCCACTGACTTACCCAACAAAGCTTCAAAAAATTATGGGTGATGGCAATTGCTATTTTCGTGCGATATCGCATTGCATCACAGGCTCAGAAGACAGTCACGAAGCAGTTCGAGCAGCATCAGTTAACTTAATGGAGCAGCCACATGTCGTTGGCAAACTGGTCAACTTGACAGCGACAAACAACTACACAAAAGAAAGCAGCATGTCAGATCTAGGAGTATGGGCCACGGATACGGAGTTTCTGGTCACTGCAGCATTGCTCAACACTACGATTTACTCATACACACCCATTTGGAACGAAGAACGAACAGTAATACTCAGATGGATGTGGTCCAGCTACACTCCCAACGTTCTTGGCAGTGGTTCCAACGCGGAATCTCACTATATATATTTGAAAAATACTGGTGGTGATCATTTTGACGTTGTTTACGAAGTTGCGGCCTAATCTGTTGCTGTTCTGAAGTTTAGCTTTAAATTTATGTATCATGTATCTGTATCACACGTACCTATATCTATTGTTGACGTTATGTGTATTATATATGTGTAATCGAAATTCAAGACATCGTCGTGTAGTCGAAAAACGCCATATTAGCATTATTGAATATTCATTTCATACCATATTGCAATAACATTTATTCGTGTTTTAGTTAGTATACAGTGTTATGTTTATGCTTTTGATTTTTGATCTGTAAGTATATGTAAGTTTTATAAAACAATTTTATGACTATGGGTTGCGTTAATCAATGCAATTTTGAGCGTATCGCTGCTGCTTTATGATTGGGAACTGAAATGAAATACATGCCATATGCCATCAACATAACATCAAATCGAAACGTGTAATCTAAATATTAGTGTTATGTTTATGCTTTTGATTTTTGCTCTGTAAGTATATGTAAGTTTTATAAAACAATTTTATGACTATGGGTTGCGTTAATCAATGCAATTTTGAGCGTATCGCTGCTGCTTTATGATTGGGAACTGAAATGAAATACATGCCATCAACATAACATCAAATCGAAACGTGTAATCTAAATATAGAAGGGGAGTAAAAATATCCTGGGGGGAGTAAAAATATCCTAGGATATTTTTACTGGGGAGTATAAATATCCGGGGAGTATAAATATCCGGGGAGTAAAAATATCCTGTTACACCGGCCGTTAAGCCAGAGATATACCTCTATAACTCTGGCAATATACCAGCCAAGGAATGACGAATAAAAGAAAAACCGCTGAGTTTGATAACAAACCTCTTGTACGCCGCTGAAAAGCCATGAGGCTTATAAAAATACCACAGTCCTGTGTAAGCTTCGGGATTAAAATATTGATAACGCAAACCAGTGTTTGAACACGTTGCTCCATTGTTTTAAAATTTTTTGACAAACAGTTCTATTTAGCACATCTCTAGTAGGCCATGTCATCTTTAAGCACTCACTTATAAGATATTTTTAGGTTTAATATTCCATAATACAGATTTTCCAAAATCGGGCATAAATTATTGTTTGCAACCTATTTGCTAGATTCATCCCACAGTTCTAGAAATTAAAGCTTAGTTCTTAGCTGCTAATTTTACTGGGTTCAAAATTTTAATTTTTTGCAATGAAACCAGTTATAAGTACGCTGTACTCTACTTATTGGTACGTTTCCAGACACATATCAGTTAGTGATAAGTTTAGCTTATATAATAGGAAGAATTCCTTATTGTATTATTAGGAAGTCTTGTGTCCAAACTAAAATCTCAGGTGTTCAATATAGGTACCTGAATTTCATGAGAATCATGTATATTAAAAAATTTCTATATCTGCGTATATACTTCTCATTTCACTTTTGTTTTTGGGTTAGCTATATTTCTTACATTGGATTAATTTCCTGTAAGACAGTGGAAATTCTAGGCAGCATTTAAAATACTTAATGCCCGAGTACCCGATTGCTGTATGCAGGTACCTAGAAGGTCATTCGCATAAGTAACTTTCAACCCACGTCTTTTAACCACAAATATTTTGTTTAAAGTTTCCAAGATTCTTGGAAGTAGCGCCTCGTAAATACTCAAATGTAACAAAACAGTCTTTTATTCAATCATATAAAATTTTATATCTTTACTATATATACATCTATGACAACCGAAATCAACTATACCACACACCATATTGATTTCTTTCACAGATGAATAGCATAAACCATATTAGGAAATTTTCAATTTTAGTCGGAATTGCAGTTTGGGTTCACTTCTGTTCGATTACAGTTCATATATAGAAATACTATCTGGTAGAAATTAGAAATACCAAAAATTAGCAATGAACGCTGTGAAAAACGTACACATATATACAGGAAATTGTTAATGAAATTATCACTTATTTAGAAAATTACATTCATGAATATTTAAAATAGTGCTATGAGTAAACATTCCATTAAATTTTACTTTGCGAAATCATTAACATAAATATATCAAATTTAACAAAACTTGCACTGTAATTTAAATAAATTTTTATATTTAAAAAATTAAGAATTCAAGGAATAGTTCTTTTCAATCTTAATATCCGGCGGTATAAAAATCTTAGAACATTTCTCCTAACTTTCAAAGCCGTTTGCATTTTGAGAGTATGTACTAGAAATAATTTAAGGCTCAATATATATATACACCTCCGAAAAAGTACAAGAGTACGATAAAATATCCGACTACGCAGGGTCTTTAATAAACTCCAAACAATTTTATACCGCGAGCACCGTCATGTCAAATGACAGCTATATACATCACACAACATAACAGGAATGCTTTTTGATTTAACGATTAGCAAAACACTAATCAGTAATGTGGAACATACCATATTCGATACGTATAATAACAAAAAATACAATACTCGTCACAATTAACTGCCGCCTTATGAGCGAACAAAAACCCAAACTATAAAATTTCAAAGATAATTACATTTTCCCATTTTCCGAGCAAGTTGCAGACGAGCAGCGGTCAATGGTGGGGAGTGCTAGCGCATTACGTACCAATATGTATTGTCAAAACAATAAGGTTACAATGTAAAAACCTTAACAACCATTTATGCGCGAGTAAATTTAACCTGCGCCCATCGACTATCCTATTTTGTAATATCCGATAGCGAATCGTACATCGATGTTACGAAACAACTGCGGAAATTTCATCGGTTTTTCGATAACAGAAAATTGGCAAAGTCAGAAACAAGTACCAAATACTACACCGTGTGTTCGAACAGAATCTTGACGATTTTGAATTTGCTGTGAAAACTGTTATCTAATGCTGATCAGCATCTGATTTGTATTTGTCTGTGTTCGCGAACACATTTAACGTAATACTGACGTCACAAATCAATCGCTGCTGAGGCATAGGTTACAGTGTTAGCGAACAAAACTAGCTGATTCAAATCCGGTAGATTATCGTTCTCAAAAAATTTCGTAATTTTCGCGAACTCAAATTTGCCGGATTACTATCATAGAGCTGTTTGTTAGCAACAGTTTTGCGCCGTATTACAGTTTACCAAAAAACGTTCGGTAACAGATTTTTAACCGAAATAGCATTATTGATGGGCGTCGATTAAGTTTACTGTCGCATTAGTATTGTTATAAGCACTCTAAGCTACTGAGCAACAGTTTCGTGGCAATATCAGCCAGAACTGTAAAACCTATGCCAGTTCCAACACGGAAATTTATTTTTAAAGCTAGCACGTACTCACTATACAAATGGATATCCTGGAGCAACGTGGCCTTAATATTAACCCCAAGAAGATTATGGGCACAGAAGGGCTCGAATACTGTGAGACTTCGCCCTCTAACCACCGCACCATATGCAAACATTTGTATCTACATACATAAATAGGTAAATTTATTTTAGCAACTTAGAAGTTCAAAACAAACTTTTTATGCGATAACGTTGCACATTTAAAATAAAATTCTGAAAAGACTGTAATGAAGCGTAAAATGCAGTCCCACAAACATTGTATACGCTCAGCACAACACAATCTCCAGAATACGAGATCACCCTATTATTGACTAACTAAGGTATGTGGGGTGCATTCAAATAGAGCAGGGAAAATGGCGAAAACATTTAATAATTCTTAAAATACACTTAAATTTAGAGTCACACAACCGCGGCCAACATCAAGCTTATGGGCGTAGGTTATATACCGGTTGCGCTGTCCTCAGTATACAAAGCCTACACAGGCTAAGGTCCATATGAGCTTTATACTAAGCTTGAACCATCCGAACAATTGCAGGTTTTACGACTATAACGTTATTTAGCTTAACTTGTGCACCCGCTGGATAGTAGTGGTTGGGTTGAAAAAATATCTTATATATTTTACAATTTTATAATAAATAATTAACATCACACCACAAGCAAAACAAAATATGTAAATTAAAATAAATTTTCGCATTCACAAAATTACACCAAAGACTGAAAGTGGAAAACTAAGATACTCTATCTTAAAAAACTTTTTCCACCTTTCAGTTTTGCAATTTATGATTTAAGAAATCAGTATTTCTAAATAATTTCAGTTTTATCTGAAACAAAAATATTTGTGTATAAACAAAATGAGATATGGAGGCGTGACATACACGCTAAATATCTAAGCATCAAATATAAAATATCAGTTTGCCTAATTTCTTTTACATTATTTCACAACATTCTTGCAAAAGGTAAGAGTCATAAAATATTTGACTTAGAACTTTCCTAACTATAAAATAATACTTTCCCAATAAACTAAGCAAATATTCCTTAAAAATAATTCACGAATAAGTGGTTAAATCGTTCCGATCTACTTAAATCCAAGTTCCCAAATATTTTGTACCGTGGTATAAAATATTTATTATACGTACAGCACTGCTAAAACATTTTCCAAATTGAATTTAGTGTCTAATTACAGCATACGAACACAGCACACATATCGTCTCTTACACCTAAATTGTGATACCGTTGTTGCGTTTAAATTTTTCTGCAAAATATACCATGATTAGCTTTAAATCAGAAAATAAAGATACCCTTTTGATATTCCCACGCTTCTCAAACGACCGACGTAATATTAGTCACACAAATTGATAGAAACAATACTGCGATCAATGCGACTCAACTTCATTCAAAAATTTAAAAACTGAAGAAAAATCCTTTTTAGAGTAGCCTTGCTGGCACAAGATCCGGTAGATTTGATGTGCGGCTGAGCCAAGCGGAGTCGGAGCTTTAACGGCAGTTGCAGCTGCTTGAGCTAGACCCAAATCCTTTGTCATTAGCGCAGTCCCAAAACCACCTAAGATACAAAACCTTGATTGTAAACAACGTTACTAAAATCCCGAACAACGCGTTGGCTCTCCATTAGAGTATTCTCATCTCCGTTTTTCGATCTGATGCCTATGGCAAGTTATATCCAAAAATGCTGGGTGACATAATGGCCAAAATCACAGTGTCCAATTGGATTTGGGTTGTCCTCTTGTTGGTGGCGTGACAATTTATGTAGGATATCGCGGACGCATCGCATATACAAAGCTTGGTGCTCAACGACATATCACCACGCCTCAAATAAAAAATCACGAAAACAGAATTATGTGACGAACATATGGAGAAGGAAAAATTTTCCCGATTAGGCGTTTCGTAACAAAACTCCGCTAGATGCGCCCGCCACCGTTATTTTTCAATGCTTCTGTTATCTTGTTTGATACTACCCTCAGACTGTATAGGTCATGTGTCTTGTGTCTAACAGCATGTTTGTTTAAACGATAACCTGCTTGTTGTTTATGTGCGGATTCTGCAATGTCATTGGTACGATGTCTTCGATTCAGCCAGTGAAAATGCATCGGATATATATAATTAACACAAAAACCCAATTTACTGCTAGCTTCCCAAACATCTACCTAATCACAGCTGTGTTGACCGGCAAATGCTACCGAAAGCATTCGGAGAAAACCGTTCCTGTTGGCCTTACAAAAACTTATATCCTGTTCGTGGGTAACTCTTTGTTACTGCTGCTTTTAATACTAATTTAGAAAAATGAAGTCGTTGTGAACAATGTTCTTATTTTCCGAATCCGTAACAGTATTTTTCATGCCTAACGGATTACCACGGCCATTACATCTGTAACAACAACTACAACAGCTTAATTAAAGCTAAGAATCTAGGTTATTATCAATCTATAGATCCAACAACCTTGTATAAAAATGTTACATGTCTACTAACCTTCATACTCACGACTGGATGGAACGTTAGGAAAAACGCCTGGGACCGGATTGTATGTATCGGATGACCAATTTCTTCCAGACGATGTATTGATAATACTGGCAAGCAGTCTCGGATCCAAACCCAGCCTAAACGATACAATATCGCTAAGCATAACCGAAGACGATAAATTACAAAACTACATAATATTATCCAGATACCGAAATTCTCGAATGGTAAATACCAATAGATCATAATGCTCAAGTTCCGTTCCCTTTGGGGAGAGGTAAACGGTCGCGGCAAGGATACTAGGCCAGATGGCAGGGAATAACCGGAACCAGCAACCGGAACCGTCAATTTAAACCGGATCCGGAATCTGGTCTTCGAAATTTATATATAGTAAAACAGATGATGGAAGAAATGAAGGTATAGTGGATTTAAAATGTATTAAAAATAACTTTTACATTAAACTTAATGTATTGCGATGGTATTATTGCCTTTCTGAAACTTTAAAGAGACTGAGGAAGCTAATAATGTTTATTTATAAATATATCGATTTTTGGACATTCAGATCAAAAAATGTCTTCCATTATACACCATTGCGTATACTGCGTCAAATCGAAAGTGCTTGCAAAGCTTGGAGCGTAGAATACATACTTTAGCTCTGTCTCCAGTCGCCTCCCTTTACTACACATACGTTTGTTACATGTTCTTCTGTAGGAAACTTAAAATTATTGGTTTATATGATTCTAAGAGAAAATAATAGATAGAAGGTCATTTTCTGATCAGTGCTCAGAGACACTGTTTAGGCTAGCGTTGGACAAACAGTGCCCGCCAGTTAGATCATAATGATGATAACTTTCTAATCAGAATGTTATAAATGAGACACACTGTGATGCTGCTCGCACAGTTTCAATAAATACAGTTCATTGCCAAGAAAGCAGTTTCTAGCTGCGTTGCAGGTAACGTTAGTTTACTTCAATTTAGACTGATTTACCAAGTTAGCAAGCGCACTGGCGGCTGCTTGACGCAATTTATGTTAGCCAAGCATACCCTAAGTACTTCTGCGTAAGCCATGCGCTGTTACCGAGTTGGACCGGTTTAATTCAAACGTATCCCACAGACTTCTGGATGTGTAAAATAGCTGCTACAAGCATCGACCAGGCTTTGATTTAACAAACTCCTGCAGGTTATTATGAAAAATTCCTGCTCTAATTATGCGACTTACATACGTTTCACACGGCAAATTGGTTAGTTAATCTTTTCTTTTGCTTGGTTGTATAGCTTGATCATTGTATAATATATATATTACATATGTTTGGATTACAGGATGAAGAAAAAACGTGGAAAATTTCAAACAAAATTTTTAAACCGGAATTCCGATTCCGGTATGGCTTTTGGCCTTTGCCGGAACCGCAACCGGAACACGATTTTCGCCGGAACCGGAATTCCGGGTACTCCCTGCCAGATGGGTAATCAAAAATTTTATGCCGTTCTTCCAGTTTTCCAATATTCCCTTCGATTTTTCTGCCATGATCGCTGTTAGCGCGTGGGAGGGAGGTACGACGCCTCAGTTGATACATATGGCTTAGGTGGGATCGGACGCTTTGGTATGTGTAAGTTAGATATTAAATTTTATGCACGAAATATGGAAGCCATGTGTTCTTGTTTTTTCATTGGTGCTCGTGCGCTTCACGGTAGTGTGGCTTAGCGTAATCCCAGGAAATTAGAAAACATAGATCTCATGCGACTCCGCAAACAAAAAAATTACCGATTGCCCTATATTTGAATGTACTCTTTGTTAAAGAATTGGCTGTAATGCGTCATTTGCAGCTACACAAAGATTCAGTTGCTCTAAAAAAGTGCAAGTAGACCCATATATTTTCCCCGGATATGTTGATGTCGCCTTATACAATTTAGGGTCTTGTGGACACATTTCAAAACTTTTTTTATTAATCCTACAACATAGGTGGGCACAGAAAGACAGTACTCGCCACAATTGACTGCTGCTCGCAGAAAACTAAAGTATTATATTGAAATTTTGAAAATTGCTCGTTGCTCGCTCGTTTGCAAATCTCCCAATTCAGGTATGCATGTAATGTATGTAATAGTAAACAAAAAAATTGCAGACAATCATTTTTGTGACGACTCTGTGAACTGTAGTGCTACATATTGACAAGCCATATATCTTACAACACATACAGTACTCGCCAAAAATGACCGTCGCATTTCGAGCGAGTCTCGAGCGAGTGGCTCGCTCGAGATTTCGCAACTATTTAAATTAATAGAAAATTCTATTTTTAGAACAAATTTATTTCGAGCGAGTCGCGAGCGAGTGTCAAGCGAGTCGCGAGCGAGCGACAGTCATTTTTGGCGGGTACTGTAAATCGTGTGTGTATATATTTGAGTAGATGTACATATTACTGCGGCAAAATACTGGCGCCGAATACTCGAAAAACCTAGTCATATAAAACGAAGAATTAGCAAACTAAGTTGATATTAAAAATATATACAAATACATAACAACGAAGTTTATGTAATATGAATATAAATTCGTATTCAAACACAAAAGATGTGTAATGACAGTATGTAATATAAACATACTGAGGACAACAGAAGTACAAATAAAAGCAACTAGAGGTTGTCCACAGGGGGGCATATTGTCACCACTGATATGGACTATGGTTGTAGACAACTTAATTGAACAGCTTCAAGGAAAAGGCTTCTTTTGTCAAGTTTACGCAGATGACGTGGCGATAATATGCACTGGATTACAAGAAGTCACAGTGGGGAAAAAGAGCAAACAAAGCAATGGAAGTAGTATCTAAATGGTGTACTGCAAATGGAATGAATGTTAACGCGGAAAAAACTAAAATGATCCTTTTTCATAGAAGACACATGATGCCAGATCTCCCGGAGATCAGAATATCCGGACAAGTAATACAGCTCGTACAAAGCATAAAACACTTAGGAGTTCAAATTGACTATAAACTAAACTGGCAAAATCATATAGAATGGACATGCAATAGAGCTATCAAACATTTTATGTGTTTCAGAACTATGATAGGAAAAACATGGGGATTAAGGGCAAATACGATCTTATGGCTATATAAAGTTGTTATTCAACCAAAATTGTTATATGGTTGCGTAATATGGTGGCATAGAGCAATGATTAACAAATCATTAAAACTGCCCAACAGTGTACAACGAATAATACTTGTCAGTGCATCTAGCGCTATGAAGTCAACTCCAACAGCGGCACTGGAGGTAATACATAATATACCACCACTAGATTTTCAAAGAAGCACTATTAAACTATGTAAGACTGAAGAGCTACGGCTTATGGGTAGATGAACCAAAAGAATCAATAGATATAACTAAGGTTGCCAAAGAAAGAATACCAATGATAAATATGCCTATTGACTTGATTGTTAAACAATTTAACAATAAAATTAACTGGCTCACTATAACAGGTAATAACAGAAACACTCACAAAGATGTAGATATAGCATGTTACACAGATGGATCTAAACAAGACATGATATCTACAATGAATAAAGGCACAGGCGCAGGCTTTTACATTGAAAACGAAGCCCACAGACACATATCTCTAGGTACACTGGCTACAGTCTTTCAAGCAGAAGTGAATGCAATAGATGAAGCAACGAATTACCTTAGGGGTAGAGGAGTCAAACGAAAGAAAATAGTGTTTTACTCAGATAGTCAATCAGCACTAAAAGCAATTAGCAATCATTGGATAAATTCAAAAGTGGTACAAGCCTGCATTGGAAATCTAAAACGACTTGCTGAAAATAATGAAGTAATCTTGCAATGGATTAAAGGCCACAGTGGGAAATATGGAAACGATATGGCAGACGAACTAGCCCGTACAGGAGCACAGACTGCTTTAATAGGTGTAGAACCAGCTTTACCAGTCTCATATGGACATCTGAAATACAAAATAGATAACTGGTGCAATGAAGAATTCAAAAACAGATGGGATAGTTGTTTAACATGCAAAAACACAAAGATATTTTTGCCTCAGGTAAACAAAAAGCTAACAAGATACCTAAGCATATCAAATAAAGAAAGAACCAGGTTATTAATACAAATCTTGACAGGACATTGCTTGTTAAACAAGCACCTATTCAGAATAGGTTTGTCAGACACAGATGTATGTCCAGTCTGCAAATTGGAAACAGAGACAGTGGAACACTACTTGCTTAGATGTACCAATTACAATACACAGAGGGCGATAATATATGGAAAGGCAACAATGGATACAGTAGTACCAGATTACAAAAAAATTATAAGGTTTATAAAAGACACAAAAAGATTTGAACAACTCGATGGATAAGTATAGTTAAATATTATATGTCAGCAAAAATACAGATAAGTATTAAAATGAAAATACAAGAAATTTAAAATTGGAAGGGGGCAGTGTAAAAGACCACTATAAGAGTCTACACACCTTTGTCTTTGCCCTCTTACTATTGCTTATTATCTATCTATCTATGTAATATAAATTTAGAAAAGTACTGACGCCTCAAGGGGCATACGAACTGATTTGTTAAGGTGGCATGGATTGTGGTCCTTGACAACCTAGTGCCACTGCCATTCCACCGGTCTGGAGTTTTAAAAATTTATATTTGTAAGCTAATGTCTATTTTTATGGCTGAGCCTAAAGACATATTTATACAAGTCTCCCCCATTTCAAAACTCTAGTTACTTTGGCAGACATTTATTTAAACACATTCAATATGAATGTTGCTCCGTCAATAATGCCAACAAATACAATACAATGTCTACATGTGTATATTGCGATAAAGTAATATGGAAGCAGGCAATACTAACTACATATTAAGTGGTCGCTGCTCGCACGTGGCAGAAATTTTAATTTCAAAAAACTGCTCGTTGATCGCTCGTATGGCGACAGTCAATTGTGGCCGAGGACTGTACCGCGTCGCCTGCTGCGATAGAAAACCCTAATCCTATCCCGTTTAAAAAACCTAATCCGAATGCAAAAACTCCATAAACTGCACAGATAAAGATTTAATGATGTCGTTAGAGTTATCGCGCGAGATAATCGGATATTGCAAATCTTGAGCTTTGGGTGTCACAAGTAAAATTGACAGTTTAAAATTTCACCACATGGACAGTCACAATTCTTCATCGAGGCTTGCAGTTCAATAACCAAGACACCACTATTTCGAAACTTTGCTTCAAAATAGGGACGACTCAAACTAGTGCAATAATCGACGTGACGCTGCTGCACTACGCACTTACAAACGCAGTGCCCGTACGACGCTAGCTATCGTAACCTCATGGGTGGACCCAGCGAACTCATTTTAGACCGTCTGTAGGCCCAAAAAGCTACGGAGATTAGCAAATCGCAGGTGCGCTTAATGGGCTGTGTTCGGATCCCGCCTAATGGGTTGCAAACGTTGTCTATGTGGTACTACTATTGAGGTTCTCAGGGAGGTTTGCTTTGTCCCCTGTTTGCAGGCCAAGGAGACCATACCGCTATTCTTTATCCCGGTTTCAGCTGGCAGTGTTAATTGGGCACATGGTTGGGGTTGAACGACCGCGAACTCACCCATTTAATTTGTAGCCAGTGTGGACCCCACTAGGGCCCGGCATTTCCTAGACGTTTAAGTTGGATCACTTTCGCAGCCAAGTTCGCAGGCGGTCTCTTCGAATCCTTGTCGACGTCGTTTAACCTTTGGAGCTTTCTAACAATTCAGTCGTACATGCATATGGAGTGGTCGGCGAGCCACGTTGAGACTTGCGTCCTATCCCACGTCAAGTCTGACTGTCGGTAATCGACTGGAGCGACGATTTTATACTCCTTTGGTGCGTATCGCTACAAATTACATCAGTTAACACAAGGACACAATCGATGTTCAATGATTATCATTTGAAATGCAAATCGGATACACATTCAATTATGGATTAATACAGTGCTATCACATTGAAAATGTTAGCGCACATCAGGAATAATGGTATCAACAGCACACCATAAATACATAGTTAACAAGGTTATTGGGTTCGGTCAAACTGTGGGTCATAACCCTCCCGATCGAAAGTAATCACCGTAAGCTAAATCAACTCGAACGACTATATTTAGCTTTTACGAACACTTTGGTGACGACTGCGCTTACCTTGCTAAAAAGAAAATTGGGAAGGAAGGTGCACAGGTATGCTCAATGATACAGCTAACAGGGCGCCAGAAGCTGACTGATCGCTCAATAATACGCCAATAGGCTGGTTCACGTAAGCTGAAGGCTGCTAATCAATGATGAGTAACAGACAAAAGGGGTGGCATACTAGACAAGATATTAGGTTCCGGATCACGTATGCTACTGAAAAGAAACATGAGTATCGAAGTGCAATTTGACTGCTTATCCTAGTCTACTAAGGGTTAAATATAATGACAAAGTATACTTAAACATGGTACATATCAAGAATATACAACATGCAATAACTGTACATCAGGTAATGGTAGTTCAAATTCGTAAAATGGCACGGCGCTAGTTAGACTGGCGAAGCGTGCCAATACGGCAAAACCTGTTAAGGGGAACAAGGATGTTGTTACCCATTCAGAGGGAACATGAAAAGTACAAGGTGGATTTAACATCCATTACTAGCAAACTTAGCAGGGGCGCGAACAATTCGCCCCTTTTATTATCCTTGCTCAATATCAATTAACGGTAATGAGCGAAGTGAAGAAATAAATATGTGTAGGTATGCTAATGCAAGAGTAAACTTAAGATGCGCCCCCAACCATCCTCTTTTGACACCATGTACAAAACTTTGTTAGCGAACAAAACTCGAATTTCAACAGCCGTATCCAATTTCGACATTTTTCTGTTCCATAACGCCATTAGCGAATGCAATTCTGTCCCTGTACTTTAACACCAGTGTGTTCGCGAACATTTCCAAATTATAATGTGTGGAATATGAAACGGACTAATTTCTGTTCTTTAACGCAAAAATGAAATTTGTGTTCAGTGTACAACTGAATGGCAATCGCTTTTGTCAAAAGAGGATGGTAAGGGGCGCAGCTTAAGTTTACTCATGCATAATACTCAAAAGTAACTCAATCATGAGCTATTTTCTTTTGCGGATAGCCAATTTGTGATTTACATTCGTGAGCCACTGCGAACCAAAAAGGGCGCGCATTGTGGATTCCCTAAATCTGGGCTCATAGGTCCTGGTAGAAAAAGATTGAAACCAATTTTCAAATTCCTAAGATTCTCTAGAAATTGTTAGTGTCCTTGTAAATTTTATCACTCGCTTTGTACACTATGCCTAGCATATCAAACGAGGAGAACTTAATATTTACTTTTATCGGGGAAATTTGCGTTAATTTGCACAGTTTTACAAAGGCGCTGATTAACTCAAGATTCTATGGTTTGTAAAGGGTTTAATGCCTAACTAACTCGGCGGAACTAATTCCTAAGTATTCCTTTGCAAAAAACGTGGGCCTAGCAAATTGCTGTAAGAATCCTACATATCATATCATATCATATCATATCATAGTGAATTTATCCTAACATATCATAGTGAATTTAGCTTGTTTTAGCTAATTAATTAGGTTCAAATTTCTACTTGGTCCCAAAGGCACAGGGTTAAAACTATATCTTTTAAGATAGAAAAGGACCTGAAATTCACCGCTCTTTACGGAATTCTATCCTATGTAATAGGGATCGTTTCCACGTAAAACAACAGCGACGTCGTTGCGTCGCATACTAAAAAGATCGAATGGTTAATACCACTATTTAGAGGTCGGAATTAAATATTATACTAAATCATCCTATATACAGATAATACAGGTAAGATAAATCACGACTATGGTACCAATTAGTGGTTTAATTAGCAGGATTTACCTCGAAATTTAAGGAAAATTTATTAAGTATCAACTTCATCAAGTTTGAATTTAAAACTTATCTATGAAGGAATTTTCCATCTTGCAAGCGCGCAAGAGGTGCTCAAACAGTGAGGACTAAGGAGAGTTTTCCCGGTAAATTTTGATCCTAGTAAATTTAGTAGGTCGATTCTGAAACATGTAGAAGCAGCACGATCCACGACTACCCGAGACACCAAACATCAGGTCCGTACTTCTTGGTGTCAATTTTTCGCATTAACTTTGGACCGAGCCACGACTTTGCCGGGCTCAAGGGTTCAAACGAAAGATCTAAAGGTCCTTATCCACAAAACAAAATCTTTAGGATGGAAGGAATTTGAGTTATAGAGGAGTAAAGTCTTAACTGATGGCGACTAAATTTTCAGCGTGCCAATCCGTTTCTGTAATTCGGTAACAGTGTATGCGGAAATCATGAGCAAAACCTAATAAAATTCTCAAAACTAAAATAACAACAAGGATCGGTACGTGATAAATTCAAATTCAAAATTCAAAGGTTTTTTAACCTCGGACGGCTGAGGATCGAATACTAACTCTTAATTCGACTCAGGGAATCATATAAGATCAATCTCTGCGAGTGTCGCGTTAATTTTGCACCCTGACTTATGACCCAGGAGAAATCAACATGACTTCGCAAGGATGAAAAGTTTCCTACAGCTCACTCGGAGTCAGACTCCCAAGGCGGACGGACAAAGGGAGAACAGGACGGGACGGGCAAACAGAGACGGGGCGACGGTTAACCAAATAGAACTCTAGGATGATAACTTTACTATTTCAGAAAAAGGTTCGTTTCGGACTCTTATCTTTCCTGCTCTCACACCTGCATTTACTCACCATTTCGGATCATCCGCCGTCCAACCATCGTCCACGTGCGCGACCAAACGAACCAAAAATCAATGATCGTGTTTGGGTTTGCCGTACAAATGTCGCGTCCGAGACGGGCAGTAAAATCGCCCGAACTCCGCACCGCCGAAGTCAAACTCATTCAGTCGGTAGAGCTAGCCCCGACTGTCTGTTTCTTTGATGCCGGTCTACGGCCAATCGGAGACCGTTTAATTAAGACCGTATGTCCTTAATTCGGTGGCGGTCCAAACCGAAGAAAATTCCTAACATGTCTTAGGGTATAGGGTAATTAAAACGTACGTTAGTTTCAACGAGCGTCGTCGGCGGTGCCCAAATTTTGGCATCTCGTTCCTTTTCCCGATCTTAGGTCAGCAAAATCGTATAGTCATGACGATTTGTCGCATATTTTCAGACGCCTAAATACCCTGAAAATTTCTAAAGAGCCCAAATTTTAACCCAAGTTTTCGCAGAATTTAATACCCAAATAAATTATATAATACATATTAAATAATTAATACTATTAAAAGTTTACCTAATTAATATATAAATACAAATTTTAATTATTAACTATATACTATTTTACTTTATAATTAAAGAATGCATAAAGTAATATTTTTATAAAGGTATATTAATTCATTATATATATAATATTTACTTAATATATAAATAACCTATATTTTAACACTAAACTTATAAATTAACTTTACTAACTTAATAATAATTTAGTTACATAATATTTACTTAATATATTAATAAACTATATTTTCATATTAAATTTATAAATATGCTAACTATATTTACTTAGTAAATATATTAACTACATTATTAATTTCATATTAAGTTAATTAAATGCTTACTTAATAAATATATTAACTAATATTTATATTAACTTATATTAAAATATTTATTTATTTATTTAAAATATTTATTTATAATTATATACATAGTAAATATATTAACTACATTACTATATTTTAAATGATATTAAGTTTATTATATGATGTTTACTTAATAAGTATAATAACTAAGCTTTAATATTAACTTATATTAAAATATCTATTTATAATTATATACATATATCCATAGATAGATAGGGTGTGACACGGTCCAGATAAACAAGGTAAATGTTCCCTAAAACAGACAAAAGAGAAACCAAACAAACACAGGAGTGGGCACGGTAAACGGTTCCTAACCCATTACCCAGGGGCTAATCGAGGTATGGACCGCGGATCCAGATTCCGCTCGTCAGGCCAAACATTTTGATGCCCAACGCCACGGGACTAAGACGATGAAGGGAAACCGGGCCCTCGGGCAAGACCATCCAGGTTTCAGGAATGCAAAACTGAAAGTTGCAGGGGCCTCAAACGGGTTGGGCTTAAATGCTAAGGGCCTTTAAGTTACATTTTTGGATCTGCCTCAACCTGGGGAACACAACAATGGGTAACATCGTGAAAGCTTCAGTAACCTTCATGGGGGTACTATATCCGAGGTGGGTACAGCGTGTTCATACCGGGATCAACTTTAACCCTAGAGTCCGGGGAACGTTACTAAAATTTTTATTGATAAACATTAAGTAATCAATAAAATAATCTATTATTTCTAATTCATCCCAATAATAAAGTAGTGGTAATACCATAATATAGGTACAAATCAGTATCTTATCCTGAAATACGGCACCAAACCTGCCGGTAGTATATGCACATAATAATGCACTCATACACATAAATTATATTAACTTATATTAAATATTAGTTAATATATGTCCTTAATACTCCAAATACAATACAATAAACAAGAACGGTGGGTCGGACACGGTAAGATACTACGAGGTATCCTATCAGACCCGGCCAACCAGCAACGTATTAATTATACATGGAAATATCAGTATAACGAGCAAAAGGTCATGCAAGTTTCGTATGACCCAAGTATAGCAATAATGATCATGAAGTTAGCCACAAACGATACAACAAAGACACAAATCAAATGGTAAGTATATAATCAATGTAAGGCCACAAATCATGAATACGCACATATATACGTAAATCAGGTATTCAACCACTAACATGCTATTTCAGCAATCAGTAATGCAATTATAACGATAGATCAAACAGTTACAACAAGAGCTCATAAAATGGTGGTAACAATAATCATACAATTATAACTTGGTTAAATGACAGCAAATATGAATAATGCCAAATTCATCATGGTCACAAGTACTCGATTAATTTATACTCGGTCACATACGCACACACATCTCGCTAAGAGGTGGAGGAAGTGGATTATATTCAAGGCCACTGATTTTGGTTCTGATTTCAATAACAGACATAGTCTTCGGGTTCAGTAATGTTGCCCATTATACTGTAATAGGAATTGAATTAATTAAAGAGAATGGATCTGTTACACTAGCAACGATTCGTTCGTTGGAAAGCGATTCGAAGTAACAGAGTTTCCCAAAAGATATGTCTAGATATAACAACATAATCCTGTGTTCTGTCAGCTCTAATAACTGTACAAGGGATAGTTCTTTATGTTTGATGCTATCCTAAAAGTGTCAGTAGTACTATTTATATTAGTTATACAGTAGTATAATTACTGTTTTATAAGTCGTTACACATCGTTCAAAAAAACTAAGACGAACGACCCCGGTAGCATTAGTTTGATGGGAAATTTACTGCGGTTGCATAGTGCCTGACAATGACCACACAAATGCCTCTTCCCGAAAAAATAACAATTAACAGCTGTAACTCACTATGTATGCATGACACTAAAACTGACAGCATCTCTAAAAGAATTGCACATAAACTGAACACGGTCTAAGGTCACCCAAGTACAGGTACAGTGAACTTACTCGAAACGGAGCGAGCGAAGCTTTTACAAAAGGCGCTGTAGATAAAAGCGTGAAAATGTCTTTTTTCTATTTCTGTCATCCATACCTCATCGCCGGATGGATTCCGATAAAATTTTTTTGTTCCATCGTTAATTTTTGGTTCGCATCGTAAAATCGAGAGCACCAACAGAATCGAGATTTACGACTTCGCTGACCAAGATTTTTTGTGGCACCACTCAATGAGCAGCTATGGGCTCGAATATAGTTCGTCGACCTTTTACCAGAAATAGCGGTTTTTCAAGTTTCGGAGAATTATTCCGTGTTTTACCTTATAATAAGTGCATATTATATTATCAAGCACGCTGTTTATGATAGTTTTGCTATTTAGAGTCCAACTTGACTATATTATCCTTGCCATGGGGTTTCAAGGGTTTTACGGTCCATTCAACCAATTTTCAAAATTGTCTGATTATGTATTGCGTGGAAGGGCATCAAAAATATTCTATATATAGCTGGTCTGTCCACAGCTCTCCGAAAAGTGGGGGGACTTTGGGGGCCCCATGTTCATTCTCGGAGGAAAATTAAACAAGTTCATTCTCGGAGGAAAATTAAAAGTGAAGGGCATAAATTTTGTTTAAAATACTAAATATTTTCATATTTTCATGCATTTTTACTACCGTAAATGTATTTTCAAGCTAAAAAGCGATATTTTAGCATTATAAAAAGTGTTAATTAATGTTTAAAAAAATTGCAAACAAAAAACATAAATTTTTAGACATAAAAATTGTTTTGGAATTACTTAAACATGGGGTTTCGGGCGAGTGGGCGGCGGACATGTGGGCAAATCTCACGAACATGGTGGATTTGGAAAGTGGGGGTCCCCCACTGTGGACAGGCCAGTATAGGTATTTCTGACGCCTGAATACAAAGATTTGGTTATCCATAGTCTAACATGCAAATTTCATACATTTCCAACGGGTTTAGGGTCAATGAACCCAATTAGTCTGCCTTCAGTTCTTTGGTTACGTATTGCGTACAGGTAATCAAGAATCGTCTATATAGGTTTTTCGGTAGGCTGAATACTATGGGTTGGTTATCTAGAATACAGCACGAGTATCTTATGCCTTTTTAGACGTTTTTAATGGATTAGCGTCAATTAACCCGATTTTCAGAATATAGTCGATCTTCAGTAGTTTGGTTGATGGCATCAAAAAAAAGCCTATATAGAGGTTTTTCGGTATGTTGATGCAATGGTTTGGCCATCTAATGTCCAGCACACACAAACTTCATGCGTTGTCAGTTGTTCAGCTCGACAAGGTATTAGGATCTTCAATGGGTACATGGTTAATCGGTTTTAGGGCGGTATATATTTCAAATACAGCCCGTTACGAATGATTTTAAGAAATGATAACTAAAAATGAAACCACGTTCGATCCGTTTCACTGTCGCTTGCGAGATACAAGTATGATAAGGCACTAAAAATGTCGAAACACGATTAAAAAATCAGCATCATACTCATTACGAGCATAAAAACACGCAACAATAATTATTATACATGCAACAAGAGCCTAGTTTGACCTAGAGCTGAATAAGCGCGTCTAGTTTGTTTATTCCTTTTAGTTCTATATGGTCAACTTAAACGGAATATATCCATGGTCAACGCCCTGGAATAAAGTATCACACAACCAAATTAGCAACTATGGCTTTGAACCGCCCTCCAAGTGGCAACCTGGGAAGCCAAAAATCCGTAGTTGACAGGAGTTCCGGCGGGCCTCTCGGAGTCAAGTCTGACTTCAGGTTCTGAGGGAGGAGTTCAATAGGGGATGTGCGAATCACTTATACATCATAGACATATATTTATATAATTGAAACAGAGCGAACTGAGTTTCCACTGAGGGCGCTAGTGGGAAAATCGTGCTTATTTCTTCTTTTTCTGTTTCTGCCACTCATAACTCATCTTCGGATGAATGGATTTCGGTAATTTTTTCCTTCGATAGCATAAGTTATGAGGATGTGCTTTTTAGTTGAACGCGAACAGTTCCGACGCCAATTGGGTCGGCTATCCAGAGATCAGCACGCAAATTTTGTGCCTATTCAAAGGTGCTCAGAGCGTTTAGGTTGAATGAACCCGACTTCAAGAATATAGCATAGGTATCAAGAATTGTCTATGTAGGCTTTTCGGTAGGCTGAATACGACGTTGTGTTTATCTTAAATCCAGCGCAATGGGTTTAGAGTCCACGGGGTTTTTAGGTTTTTCAATGGGTTCAGGTTTCCAAAGTTTCTAGGGTGGTATATACATCAAACACAGCCTGTCATAGGTTGTTACTCATAATGATAAGTTATAAATGAAACCGCGCTCGCTTGGTTTCACCCTCGCATGCGAGATCTAGTGTATTATATAAGTGTATATTTACATATACGTGTCGTTTTATATACATGTCTGCATCAGTATTACTGCATTCTACGACAGAAATGGACAAAAATTCCAGAATTCGTTGTAATTGGACCTTACGTTGGTTGCACAAAAAACTTATCGTGGTTAAAATAAAAAAAATTAAGGGTCAAACACTAGGAGGAGTTGGCCGATAGGAGTCAGCAGCCGGAACATGATGGATAAGCCCAATCCCCCTATAGTGAAACCCCGGTGAAATTTCCAAAGGTTAGCCGGGGGCATACACGCCCCCAGGTTAATACTCTCCTGAAGAGAAAATAGTATTTGACCTGGAAGTTTGGGCTGCCCCGATTTGCAACATGGGAAAACATAGATACCAGAGGAGAATTTCCCCAAGGGCATATGGGGGCAACCGCCCCCTCCCTGTTAACAGGAGTCATAATTGCGGTTTATCGTGTTTCCAATGTCCTTACAGAATGCGTGTGCTTGTTTTTGTTGCATGCTTACTCATGTGTATTTCAACTGGCTACGCTTCATTTTAAACCGGGATTTAGCATGAATAATTGAAATGTACGGTGTTACATTAATATTGAAGCCCGCCGAATTATGATGACCTCGAAAACACTGGAGGACCTCTTTCGCTTGAATGGAGAGGTCGGATTTATATGCTATGATTCCTATCAACTTAAGTTATTTATGCGCCACGAATACTTACTTTTGGCCAAGATTGTATGTCTCTGACGTTCCAATCATACAAATGGCAAGAAGCATGTTGTTGCAAATTTTAGCACCCTGACCAGTACCAGAGGGCCCACAATATATCACAGATTTGCCCATTTGCGAAAGGATTGGCTCTGATCGATCAAAACTGGATTTCTCTCCACCGACCATGAACGTCAGGCCAGCATCGCGTGCAGCCAAAACACCTGAATATATTTAAGTATTTGACAATACCGTTTGGTTTATACTGCGTAGTGCCAAATATTAATAAAACTTCAATTTCATTACACTAATTCCTGACCTAAAAGTCAGACATACCAACAAGCTTCCTCATTTTGCAAGGTAAATATCTAGGAACCATTCAAATTTTATCCCGTTTCTTAAAATTCCATTTTTGGAGCTACAACAGAGGCAAAAGCGTTTGCCCTCAACTGCATGTATTGTACGAGCCTTCGTTTTCAAATTTTTCAATTCATTCCATTCAAATTTTATAATCTACCGGGTAAAATTCCTGAAATTTGACAATATGCGAAATGAAAATCCCCATTTTTATATCCTTGAAAAATCCCACGTCCCTTAGACACGAAACAGCCTCCTTCGCATTTTAATCCCCCTGATAAAATTTTCAGCAAGAGAGGGACAGTTCTTAAATGCACAATTCTAATAGGACACTAAAATCTCCAACGGGTATTCCTATTAGGAAAGATTAGCTTCAAACCCTATCTTTATGTTCAGTGGCTAGCTGATAAGCCAAAATGCATGGATAGAAGCTACTTAAAGTGGAACATATCACAAAATTCTTGCATTTTGCGAACGATCAGAGCCTTAGTCAAATATAAATACTGCTAGCTCAATTATCTCAATGCAGTATCTAGATAATTAGCTATAATCGTTTGAGACATTTCAAATCTATCTTGCATAATAAAAAAATTACAAATTTCATTAGTAAATCCAGTTGCTTTTTCGGGAGATCGTAATCCAATAAGGCGAGCTGTTCAAGTTTTCAATCCAGGCCGGTACCATCTATTTTTCTATCTCTTTGGAGCCGGTAAACCGAGTTGCATTCGCGCGAAAATGACGGATTTTGGAACACTACTTGTGGTTCCAGTTAGATCACTGGACCGGGGCGAAACGCTGGAAAACGAAGACTCTGTTCCTTCTGTCTGCGTTACGCACAATTGATCGCTGGAGTGATGAATTTTGGCATTTTTGAAATTAAGCGAGCGAAGCGATCTTAGTTTCCTCCAATAGCTTTGCTAACGGAATCGTGATAATTTCTATTTTTGTCCGTCTGTGGACCACCGGATGGATGAATCTTCGCAAGCTCCTTTATTTGATCACCAATTCAGTCTATTTGTGTCTTTTCTTTAGACACTAAACCCGCTGACCACGTCTTCGGGTTCTAAGTTTGGCTATCCGTATATCTAATAGTGTGACTTATGACTTATATCTCGAGACAGAAGCTCCGAAGCGAAAAAAGGAGGCTACCTTCCGAAATACGCTTATCAAAGACTACAACTTTGCTGTAAATGACTTTTTTGTCGCTATGGGTCTAAATAAGGCAAGCCATCCCAATTTCCACATAACATTGTTTTTTCTTCGTGACATGTTATTGCAGAGTACGAGCATAATGTTTTCGTTATATAGGTTTTCGAGCACAATTAACGCATGAAAAACTGGCGTCTGACACATATGGGCGGCGTCAGAGCTGTGGTAACTGTATATTATCCTTCCATGGGGATATGGCTTTGTAGGCCCCATACTCTGACAGAACACTTTTTGCTTTTGTGGCATGTTACTGCTAAATGCGAGCATCAAAAGATTCCTATATAGGATTTGAAGCACGCTCAACACGATGGCGTTACAGTCAGAGACATGTTGTTGTTATATCGTGTGCACTAAAGCGCCGTGGTCTCTACAGAGCTGTAGTCTTTATGATCGGACCATTGTCACACAACACATTTTAAATAGCATACAAACACCAGTAAAGCTACATAATATTTCAAGAATATTTCTTAGCGACCATGCTCGCTCCGTTTCCGCGTGTTTGGGAGATACCAGCTTATTCAACAAGTAACAGAATCCAATTCCTCACACAATTTATGCTTTCCATGTCTAATGTTTTCTTGCCCGTTATAACTGTATCCAGATGCGTGACTATAATATGAAGACGCTATGCGGTTGCTGAGAACTCTACATGACCGTTACAGCATTTTTGTCACAGCTAACGGTTTTGAGCTATAAGCCAAAGTTGACACAAAATATACCAAATATTTAAGTGAAATTTCAAAACTTAGACTAAGCTAGTTTCTTACATTTGTGCGTGAACGACAGGATCATGAGAAATTTGTTCTGTTTAAAAATGACACCAGGCATTTTATTTTGTATTGGAAGTTATGAATTATAATTTCGAAAGTACTCGTGTTTTTCGACCGTGGAAGATGAAGTCCATGGTTATATAATGTTGTTTGTGTTGACAATGTACGTAACGTTGTCCTTAACACATTGCTTATAAATCTGGTTTCCCAAACTGCCTCAAAAATATTTGGCGGAACAAAGATGAGAAGCCTCAGAACGATTTCCCCCGCAAAGATTTAGGGATCCCTAATTTAACCTTGTGACCGGAATACAAAATAAAGCTACGCATACTGACTCACAGCTTTGATTTAACGACAAGCTTCAATTTGTTGCATTTTAACCGCAAGGAAAAATTAAACCTTTTAATTGCCAATGCCGGTAAATATTTGCACATTTTAGCCTCGCGGAGAGAAATTATTGGCTGATTTTTAGCCAAACAGGATTGAACATGGGGACTAAAACATATTTTAAGGGTCGACATGTGCCTATCTGAAATTTCGATGGAAACTTTTCATTTAATAAAGTCAATAGTCGGTGTCCGGAACATATCGATTACAAATCACAAATACAAACAGAGATGAGAATTTAGAGCATACTTGTGTAAAATTGGCTTTTTCAAACTGGTAAAGTGTAATGGTGTTTTTAATGTCAACAAAGGCGTTTTTGCTGTGTCTCTGAGGCCATTTTATTAAAAGTCTTTACGATACTCGTTGAACAACGTAATATTAAAACATTTCGATGCCCCCGATCGAGCCAGAGGGCTTCCCCAGTTCATGCCCCCACCAAAATTTTCAGCGAATGGAGAATACAGAAATATTACACAATATAAAAGCGGACAGCTAAAAAATTGAGCAAAACTGCTAACCGCCCGACACAGGGGCATCCACGTACGATGCACTTCGATTTAGAGCTTCAGCGGCAATATTACGCGATACCTGAGGATCAATTGTGCTGCAGTCCATACACAAGACATCTTTTTTCAGTGTCCTAAATCAAAAACTTACGCAATAAGCATTCTCATTACCGAAATATTGCCTAAATAGCACGACGGCAGATGGTGATAAACACGTTCTGTAAATTATTTTAACCAAGCAACAGCACGAATTGAAAAACAAAACTGCCCGATTATGCCACAACCTCGGAATTTCTTCAAAAACAACTGTTTTTTTTATTTTTAGCGTTTTAACAAGTTTAAATAGTACATGACTTTTATGCTTTAGTAAAAATTAACATTAGATTTAACAAAACCAGTTTTAGATTTTTTAGACAAAAAGTCGCTAACAGCAATGTTCTGTTTTCTGCCCTTCCGTATATCAACTGCAAGCATAGTGTCAAAAGCTTTGTACAATTTCGATCAAAAGCAACACTCCTTATCCATTTACAGCCTGGCTATAGTGGAACTGGTTAGTTTTCCATCCAAACTATTGCGTGGGCACATGCCCCCGTAGCGTTTCCATAGCTGCAAGCTGAAGACATTTATTACCTAGAATATTAATGTGCCTATGTCTATGGTAATAATATATATATATATATATATATATGACACAATATATCCCTCTACATACACGGTCAGTGGGGATAACTCTCCCCTGAGGCTCTAACATCACACCCTCGGGTCGCCGACGAACAACTCCCCCACCCAGAGATAGCTTGCTCCCTCACAAAGAGGCAAAAATCGAAGGAAATTGGGCAAACTCGCAAAAATCGGGAGTAAATTGGCTAAAGCGACACAAAATTTTGACCAATTTTGAACCCAAAAAGGTTTTCAAAATTTATCAACCTCCCTGCTGACATCCCCCGGAGCACCCGGGACTTCTTAGTTCGCCCACGTATGGTCTATCTATGAGATATTACTCACTACATCCATACATCTCAATCTTATTCTGCGCAAAAGTAAAAGGGTTCGACAAAACATGGTACGGATTGTGTCTCTACAATTGGAGAGATATCTGACTCAAATTAGGCTAGTTTTGAACAGCAAAAATGCTCTATATGCCATATATAATGTTGTTAAATTCCTCGTTTAACACGTCGGATTTGGACCACAAGTGTTTCAAAATGGACCCATATGACCCAAGATACACGAAAACGTCATCTTTGCAACTGCTCAAGCTAACCGGCATTTTTGCTCACATTTTATAAAGCACTTCATCTTCTGTATTACTACACATGGTTCGCTGTATTTGCTGCTGCAGCGTTGGCTCAAAATAAGTTTTGAACGGGCCCAAGAGATCCTTTATACACAAAACGGTAATATCTCAGCAATTGCTCGAGCTATATGGGTTGGTCACTCTGCGCAGTGCATTTGAATCAACAAGCAGTGTACTTTATCAACTATTCAAGCAACATGGCTAATTTCAACTCATTTATAAGTTACTTCAATATAGCTGTATACATCTCTCAAAATTATAAGTTCAACACACAGAATTCACAACCTTGGCGATGAGAGAAGCTTAAATGGCGGCGTTCAGAACCAGCGGAGTGGCATTGGTGGTTACATTGAAAATATACGACACAATCAGACTGGGTCCCGCTTGGACGATTAGAAAATAATTGGGTCTGACTAGAACATTTTAGTGTGGATTTGCCGGTGAAGCCAAAACCAAAACATGACCCATTGTTTCCTTCTCCAGTGATCAACAAAACGAAGATTTTAGAGATTTATAACACAATTTTCAACAGAAATTACAATTACAAGCGTTATTTTATACGTTCTATGCCTAGCGCTTCCCGTTTTGGACACATACAACGTAAGCACAATTCCATTCGCCATATTCGGCGCACACGAAAAAATAACCACATTTGTGCCTTCTACGTGCAATTAATTTCAAAAATGTCAACAATGCATTTTTGGTGCTAATAGCTAGCAAAGTTAATCACTGTGATCTCCCCAATGTATATTTAAAGCAACGAAGCCAACTTTTTAATGAAATTACCTTATAAGCCCATAGTTTACTGGCCTGTCCAAAACCCTACGAAAAGTTGGGGCCATGTTCATTCTCCGGAGGGGAAAATTCAAATTTGGGAGTGGAAAATCTTTTGCTGAAAACTACTAAATATTTGCTTATTTTCATAAAGTTTTACTGTCGTGCATGTATTTTCAAGCTATGAAACGACGTTTTAGCACTATAAGTAGCGGTAATTAATGTTTAGAAACAATTTGCAAACAAAAAACATAAATTTTCAGAATTAAATTTTTTTGGTTTTTGTTGAACATGAGGGATTCAACCGAGGGGGGCGGACATGGTGGAAATCTCACGAACATGGAGTTATATGAAAAGTAAGTAAGAAAGCATGGAAAACAGGTAATAATGCAAAGCAGTGTGTTAGGCAACAATAGTGATCTGCCCATTACATTACCTGAAAACTAATGAACAGGGACTTGCTAGCTAAGCTTTACCGCTTCTAGTAGAAAGCGGAGTAGCTTAAAATACTTCCTGCCCTGACCTCCTCTCAACTAGTAACTTACGCGGCCCCATATATATTCCGCCTAATTTCTTTCCATGCCCTGCAAACGTAAATGTAATGTTCCACCGTTTCTGGAGTGCCAAATGACTTGCATTTTCCATCTGCTATTAATCGCATCTTACGACAGTGATCATTTAGACAACTGTGTTATGTAATCGCTTGAGCGCATAATCTAAGCCTGAATTTTGTCATTCTGATAAGATTTCCCGACCACTTGTTACTAACTTTTGAAAAGATGGATCGAGTGGCTCTACAAGTGCTAAGCTCAGCCCACCGTGCCTCCATTTTGTCCTGAGTTGTATCTTTGAGATATCTCTTTTTATGGCAACTAGGAAGTGGTAACACAGGCTCTGGCGCACAATAGACAGTCCTGGACCCCTTCCTCGCCAGCCTATCTACTCTTTCATTACCTTCTATACCGCTATGGCTAGGAATCCACGTAGCGTTTACAATTCCCAGCCTGACTAGGTCATCGATGAGTCTCTTACACTCATCGACTATCTTGGATTTAACGTAATAGCTGTCTATTGATTGGATCGCAGCTATCAGAGAATATCCATATCTATTTCCCTCTAATCTTCATCTGTAGAAGTTGTGTTATGCACATTATAAAGGCAAACACTTCTGCCTGGAAAACAGTGCCTAGCCTCCCAAGAGGTACAAATAACTCCCGGTATGCAACTATCGCGCCTGCGCGACAGCCGATAATGTCATCACCTTCTTCCATCAAAGAACCGTCCGTGTAGCAAATTATGCTATTCCTGTCGACGGTACGGTCAAACCATTTCTGCCAGATAGACGTCTAGCGGATGGTGTACCTTCCATTGAGGTCTATCAACTACTCGGCCAATGATGATATCATGTGGCCTCGAAAAAACCTCAACGGGAACACATGTCTGAAGTGTTAGATGTCTTCTGTTAAGGTCCATGGATTTCCATAAGCCGACAGTAATCTCTCTTTGCAGCCTCTTCTATATCTATATCTAACGCTTTCAGTCCGAGTATGATTTCCATACCAAACGTAGGTGTGGAAGGCATACCACCCGTTGCCATGAGACATGGCAGACGCTAAGCAGAACTCTGCTAAGCTTCCGTCTTTCTGCTGTAATTCTTACCCTAATCCACCAAACTATGGATCCATATTTTAGCGTTGGCAACACTACCACGTTGTGAATCCATCAGACTACCTTCGGTCTGAGTCCCCAGCTTTTTCCAACTGCAGCACGACAAGCCATTAGTGTTCTGGTGGCCTTCGTACAGCAATAGTCTATATGTTCATGCCAATACAACTTTAAGTCAGGCAACTCCCAGGTACTTGGTATAAAGAACAACCCGGATGGTCCTATCAAAGACTTTGAAGCCATCCATATGAACCTGGGTTCTTCTCCTGTTGAACAAAATGTACTACTCTAAGACTCATTGACCTGAAAGCCATTCAGTTTGCACCACCCTTCTAGTTTTCCAATGGCTATAGCCATTCTTTTGGTAGCTACGTCTTGTCGCTAGGTAAAAATGGCTATGTCATCAGAGTAAGCCTGCGCGTAAATAACCCTAGTTTTAGTAGCTCCAACAACTCATCAACTACCATTGTTCACAACAACGGTGATAGAACTCCGCCTTGTGGGCAGCCCCTGGTAACACCTACTGTGATTTTATTATTAGCAAGTGAAGCAGTGACCCTCCGTTCCCTAAGGAGGCATCTTAGCCACTTCTGCAAGTAATCACTAACGAAGAAGCGTTTAAAAGCTCTGCTAAATCTTCCTAAATTGGCATTGTCAAAGGCACCTCCAATATCCAAGACGGTGCCCAAAACAACCTTACCACTGCTCCACTGATGCTCAATCTTTGTAGCCAGCTCATGTAGAGCAGTGACCGTGCTTTTACCTCTTTGATACGCATGCTGCTTTTCATCAGGACCTCGCCCCATAGAGATGATCTCTCTAAGATGGCAGTCCACTAGCCTCTCAAGAACCTTCAGAGCAAAGGAGCTCAGTATGATAGGTTTGAAAGACTTAGCCTCTGTCTTTGTAGTCGTCCTCGCCCGGGTTTGCAATAAAAACTAATTTCCTCCAAGTCTGCGTGATATAACCTCCGATAATACTCATCCTATATATGCTCATGATGTGACGGAGAATTTCATCTAAACCCAAGTTGAGTAGCTTGGGGAAGATTCCGTTTGGGCCTGGTACTTTGTATAGAGAGAAAGACTTTAAGGCCCATCTCACTCTATCTTCACTGACAATCTTATCAGCTTCCCGAGTGATGCCACCCGTTAATCTAATAGAACGAGGAACCGGGGCAGAATGCCTGGTACGAACAGAACCAGGCAAGTGCACCTCCACAAGCATAAGCAGCGTTTCCTAGTCATTTGTTGTAGCACTGCCATCTGTTATCCTGATGACCCCGACCGTCCTTTTGGTGCCAGCTATTAGGATGCTTCTGAACCGATGTGTTTCTTTGACAGATCGTATTCCGTCGCAGAAAGTCCTCCAACAATCTCTTTTGGCATTTCTAATGGTATCTTTATAATAATTTTGATGCCGTCTATACTTGTTCCAGTTTGTCTCCGTCCTACACCTTTGACATCGTCTAAAGAGGACGAGATAGTGTGCACGTCTTTCTAATTCAATCCGTCAACAACCTAGGTTTCCTGTCACAGCTATTTTTAACTTCTACACATGGTATGAAGACTTCAAAGCTGTGAAAAGGAACAAGTCCGCTTCATCAACATCTGTAGTGTCTAGGTAAGCTGGTTTGACGGATTCAGCCGAGTGGAGACGGATATGGTGGAAATCTCACGAACATGGGTAGATCTGAAAAGTGGGGGTCCCCAACTGTGGACAGGCCAGGTTTACCCGAACAAGTAGGAGTATTAGGTATTAGGCCATTGAAATTTCAAAAATTTCACTTTTTGGATATTTTATGTAGTTAAGACGATTCATATGGTTCTTACAGTATTTTTGACCTAATATCTCAAGAGCTTTAAGCAAAAATGTTCAAGACCTAAATGGTGTTTAATTTGTGTCAGTTTTGTGAGAATTTGGGCAGGAAATCTAAGTGGGGAAACACAAAACTAGGTGCGCAATCACACGACGATTATTAGTTTTCATAAAGGATTCGTCTCTGTTCAAACAAACTCAATATAAATACGCAAGCATAAACGAAAGGGTCACTAGTTTGTCATTATGTTTGCGAACATACCCTTGATAATTCAAAAGCGATAAAATTTCGTTCGCAAACAATTTTGCTGTTCGCGAACAGAAATCAGTAAATTTTTGCGTGAATAGATAGGGTTCTTAACGCAATGTTTTCCAAATAATCAAATAGGTTAGTCAGCGGGCGCAGGGTATGTTTACTCACACACTACTATACGGGGATTCTTTTTCATGGTTTCCCCAAATATACAAAAAATTTTAGTATAACCTTCTGAAACATATCAGATGGCATGCCGATATTATCCTCACGACCAAGTAACACAGCATTACAATGTTTGTAAATCCATGTTACCAAATATAAGACGAAATCAAGTAGCCAATATGCAGAATGTGTGTTTTCAGAACATTTTCACGGACATTGAAGTGCAACTTGTTGCAAAAAATAAAACATGCATTCCCGTTATTACTTATATTTCAACGAAAACAATACTCGAGCTGATAAAATGTCTAACACAGAATACATAATTTGTTAGGATGAATAGCAACAGAAACCGCATGGAAGGATAGCCGCGATAAACACACGACCCCACGACAGACACTCCGCGCTCTACCTATTTAACTGGTGGGCCTTATAGCCCCTTTACGCTAAACGAAAATACAAATATTCCACAACTGGATTGGATAAATACATCGCAACAAAAACATTATATACGAAACATCCAACTAAATTAGGCAGTAAAACTGGGTATTCCGCCTTTATATACTAGATTTTCAAAATCGAACAGCTTAACAATTTATGACTATCGATGTTGTGCATGAATATATTTCGTTTGGAATTTTTTCAGTACTTTGTTTAAGGCCTTCGTATTTTTTACAGCGCTCAGAACTTGCTCGGTTCGAAACAATAATTTTTTACTACCAACAACGTCATTCTCCAGCAACACTAACCTTAAGATACCATTAGTGCCAGAGTAGACTTCAAGCACTTCGGCATTTGACGGCAGCATAGTAACAATTTCAGAACAGCTCTGTGCTACATCGCTTGGCTTTGAAGCTGTTGCGGCGCCAAGGCTCTGCAAAAAATCGGTACTTCTGCACAACAAACTATACAGATATTTTAACATCATTTAAGAGTAAGATATTAAGAACATTAATTAAGAAATTTGGAAAAGGTTCCTACTAACACCATTAATCTAAATGCTACCATAAACATTGCCTACTCACCAAAATAGACACTCATAATAATACAACGAGAATGAAACCATATATGAATGGAACTTACTTTCAGCTCATCAACCGCTTTTGGCGAAATATCACAAACCACAAGCTTTCGACCATGCTTAAGTAAATTCTTCGCCATATGCGCACCCATGTTGCCGAGACCCACAAACCCAATTGAACCCATATTAAATATGTATATATACTAATCTCTATATGAAATACTGGATGTCCACAGTCCTCCGAAAATTGGGGGGAATTCCGAGGCGGGGGGCATGTTCATTCTCGGGGGAAAATTAAAAGTGGGGGATAAATTTTGCTTACAAATACTAAAAATATTCCCATATCTTTATGCAGTTTTAGTACCGTGAATAATTTTCAAGCTAAAAAACGATAGTTTAGCATTATAAATATTGGTAATTAATGTTTAACAACAATTTGCAGACAAAATATATACATAAATTTTTGAAATTAGTTGAACAAGGGGGTTTGGGCAGAGTGGGAGGGACGGACAAGGAGGAAAATCTCGCCAGCATGGGGGATTCGGAAAGTGGGGAGGGGGAGGGTCCCCCAATCCCCCTCCCACTGTGGACAGGCCCGAAATGTCTAGTAATATAATAATGAAATAATACATATATATATTAATCACTCAATCATGTAACGAGTGTCTCCCTGGAAGCGACTCGCATAATCCGGCTGTTATCTCGCACATGGCGATTTTGGGACAAGAGTAGCTTTCTGCCCCTTTACTTCGCTTTGATACGACCGAAACTTGAATTTTCGTCTGTGGCATGGTCACCTTCAACAAAACGAGACATTACACTACTTGAAAAAGTACAGCGCCGTGCCACTCGGTTAATACCTCGCATCAGACATTTATCATACGAACAGCGACTACAGTATTTGGGACTTCAAACTCATGAAACGCGCCGTTTACGCAAAGTCCTTATAATAGTCCACAAAATCCATCATGGACTTGTTGACTATGATATGAGCCGAATGTTTCGGTATAATGAAGCACCTTCCTTATGCAGCCACTGCCTTAAACTCAAACACACGGAAACGGCTCGACTCAACCTTCGACACTGCTTCTTCTCTGAAAGGGTAGTGGATACTTGGAACAAACTACCTGAATGGGTTGTTACTGCACCTACCACCCAGGCTTTTAAAACCCGTCTACACGACTCATAATTTGTCACCTAAATTTTTTGGGTGCTGCCGTCTTTCTTTTGGTCTTTCAGTTTTGGATAAAGCGCGACCGAACAAGCCAACATAATGGGTTGGCTCAATCCCTCCTAGGCCAATCAATGATCTTTCTCAAGCACAACTATGCCTTGCTTACGACGCGGGCTTGAGTGTCCGGTAAGCATTAGTCACTGTATACTAAACACTACTGACAGATAAAGCAGCAAGACAGCTGTCGTGCATTCGTAATGTTGCCAGCAGAAAACCGCGTGCAAATTATGAATCCAGTATATGTATAATCTATGATCACTCTGATTAAGCTAGATCTGGTGCACGCTCCATATATGCCGTTGATCCAAGGATCGAAGCAGCTCTTTTGCAGTATATATTCTGGGTTCTCAAACGCAGAGATAGGACTACCTAGTGCCTACTACCTTACCTAGGTATAGCAGTTGCATCTGAGACTGTGGAAAATCCCACTATGCGGTTTCACTGCCCAACAGACCCCTGTTACGGTCATCCAACTTCGCCCAGCGGGTAATGCAAGTTAATATTTGAATTTCAGCGAATAATCTGCAAACCTACCGTTACGACAATTGATACTTTTGGGTATGAAGACATCATTTATTGCTCTATCCCCGTTTCAGCCTAAAATAATACGATGTTGCTATATCTGTGTCTATCGAGGTCATTCGAATAATGCTGATCAGAATAGTGAGTTGTACAATATCATCAGTAAAATTAGCTCACATGGTTTCGATACAGTCTTACTTGTTGCGATTTTACCCTGGGGCAGGTAAATTGGACAATTGATAACGTTTGGCCACCACTGTGTGATCACCTCATGGACAGCGTCATGACTGCTGGTCTACACCAGTGGATAACGGCAACTATTCGGGAACGCAATACACTAGACCTAACGTTCACAGATGATGATCGTATGTTAGACAGTATTATGATAATTGCAGGAATTGATCGTTCTAATCATTTTGCAGTAACTTTTAACGTATTTTGTAGCTGTGCCATGTTAGCAACTTCGCCGTAGATTCTCCGAGACTACAAAAACGCTGATTGGATGCAAATGCTTTCGCGAAAACCGCCCTCGTCGATATTTCCACATCCGATGTCAAGTCTATGTGGGGGATCATACATTCCGTTATTTGCCAAATTATTGACCGTTATGTTCCAGTAGTATCCATGCGTAAGGGAATACACAGAGCCCCGTGGATCGATGGTCTTAGCAGAGCTATTTGCATAAGCAACAGCTCATAGACGATATAAGCGTAACTATAGAGGTATAAATCACGTTCGCTATCGAGCCTCATATAACTAGTTCACCAGGAGTCAGCACGAGCACGTAGACGGTTCGAGTAGAAACGCCCTGCAAACATTATGATGATCCCAAATTATTTCGGCACATGCCCGTGATTACCGAAAAAAATCATAATTCTTATGCTATGGACCCGCTATGG
>JASANE010022601.1:0-19849 GCA_030248225.1 Trileptium ribeirensis | reverse complement strand
CCTGTAAAAATGCGTAACGGGCCGGAACGGTCCTGTTACATAGACACCACCACAACGCCTCGTCTACTTGGAAATACGGGGTCTAAGTCTCGATATTTGCCAGAATCAGTCTACGTTTTGCAGTTTTCATCCGTTATTTTGTAAAATCGCTTGTATTATGAAATAACACCATTGCAAAGTACACTTTTTGGCAAATTAAACTATATTTTTCTCTTAACATATCACTAATTCGTTGTGGTGTGGATAACTTGCACAGTATGTGGGCTGCATCCTGTGTACGGATTCCACTTAGTAATTTGAATAGCATATTTACCTATGAATTACCAAAATCAAAATGTTGTACACCTTAATATCTTCCTGTTTCAACGCAAAAATTTATCCAACATTCTTTCCTGAAAGAAACTGGACAGCTACTGTGGCAGCTTGACGGAATCAAGAGTTCATGATAAATTCTAGAGAAGAATACGACTTCTCGCCATCGCCATGCATAGATGAGCTTCGAAATTCCCTGGTAATAGCGGGTGTCTCGGGGGAAGTCGTCTCCTTGGTCGATCAGCTTGTCAGCGGGGGAGGTAGCTGAAATCATGAAAGTTTTAGGGAGCCAAAATTGTTCAAAATTTTCCATCGATTTTTGTAATTTTCTCCCAAATTTTTACCACTGGGGTTGGAGAGAGAGCAGGAATGTAGCGTGGAACTATTAAAACAGTACATTTTGGGCCTAGGGAGGTTATCAGGTTACCCGCTGGGGGGAGGGGGAGTCGGCAATGCTTCAGGGGCCCTGCTCCCCGTATGAGCATGTATGACCATCACGACATAAACGTATACGACATATCACGGTATACGTAGAAACATGGCGCATTATACGATCCATTTTGACTTTGTCTTAGCTGTTTTTGGATAGCAACCATTACTTTTGAAATATTTTAAGCGAATCGATCCCACAAATTTTGTGGGTATAAAATTTTATCTATGATACAATGACCCATCTACAACGGGGTGTAGTGTTATTCCAAAAGCGGAGGTTAATCACGAAATGGGTCGTATCCGCGTCCAAATGATGATAGGCAGAATGGCAAAACCAGAATTATCATATTCATTCTCCACAATTTATCATGAACTCTTGGTGAATGGTTGTGGTGTCAGTACTTTAAAACAAATTTTTGGAGGACATATCTGTGAAAATGAAAGCAGCTCCTAATTAATTTAGCAATAACAAAAAGCATCTGAGCATACTTATCTGCGTAGTGCTTAAAAATATGATTAGCTGTTACAGCTGTGTTGTTGGATTCTTTCCTTTTGGTCTAAATGTAGACCCGACGGTCTTAGGTTTCAGGGAGTACCGGGGTCTGGAGGGATGGGACATAAAGGTATTCTCAGGGAGGAGGGTAGAGGCCCTCCGGGGGAAGCACCCTCCTCAGGGGGGGCTCTGAAGAAATAACCTAACCTAACAATAAAAAAGACAACCTAAGCCAACCCCCATAAAAGACCCATATTTGCCGAATTTGGCAATTTTTACCCTGTTTTATCCAATGTTTGCTAAAGTTTTACACGCTCTATCGGCGCAGAGGTGTGTAGGGGGTTGGGCAGATGGGTACCATCGGCGGCGTGTTAACACAAGGCCTCCCGGAGGGAGGAGGTAGGGGGCCTTAAAGGGGCAGCCCTTGCCTCAGCAAGTATCGTCTTATGATAGAATATTGTCGTAAAGGGCACAATTCTATGTTCATTTTATATTTGCGCACATATCACATTTCGCTTAAACATATATAACTTTTTACTTAATTTACAAAACGTAATTCTATATAGTGACACATGAAATATATAATGCAGCAATCTGGGACTGTCATCACGGTGACCTTCGATTTTAAAATATATAGTGTATTGCCATATTGCACAATTCGGTGTTTAATGCACGGTATTTCCGACTCTGTGCGCTAATTTTTGCAAGTTCTAGCTTGACCTGAATAAAGCATGGTGTCGCAACTTAACTTTAAGGCGCAAACGTGTTGATTTTTATATAAAAGCTATAATAAGTGTAGCGTCAGATTATAAGTGCAACGCTCGATTATAACATGGTCATAACCACATTCTTGTACAAAATCTGGCACTATATCGGGTTTTTATCTTTATTTCAATTGTTTATATAACTCGTAAGCACTGCGTTAAATTTTTAGTATTGAGTCTTTCTTTTTTAACCCTAAGGTTTGAGTTAAAATTGAATCAATTAGAAACAAGTTCTGATTCCAAGACTCAAATTAAGACAAAGCTTGACTCAAATTCAATCAAAATTTGACTCAAATTGATTAAAATCTTTCACTGAAATTCAGCCAAAACTTGACTGAAATTGAGTCAAATTTCGGCTTTTTCTTCTTATGGCTCTTACTTAGTCAGACGTAGTGTCGTCTATATCTGGCACCTTTCATAGTTGGTTCCAATTGGTGCAGATACGCATATCGAGGATCCTGCTTTATCGGAGCGTGCTAGTTAAGCCTTCCTATATCAAAGGCCTTGCCGAAACGCTGTCACATAAAGACAACAGCTGAACTAATATTTACTAAGGAATGTTCTATGGCCGTTGCCAGGATGATGAAGGAGAATACAACTGGTAGTTAAGATTCAGCGCTCACTTTATGAAGAAATCACAATTAACTTTACTGGCTCCCCTAGGTAAGGTGTAGAGTGTGACCTGACCAGGCACCATGTTGGTCTGGCGCACCTAGGTATTAGTTTGTTGTTATAATATACTTGCCATTATTTGTTATTGTTTTTATAATTTGTTCTATGACTGTGCGAGGACACAGGTGATTACACCATGGATCCGTGCATATACTTATAATATACATATTTATGCATTTCGGACAAAACAAACGACCTGATACTTGGTGATAAGATTCGGTTTTAAAAACATATAATGCATGTATGTGACCTCTGGTAGCTTTGCTATTATGTGATACCAAAATAAAAGAATACTCATGAGTGCCTTAATCTAGAAATCAAATTTCTGTAAAGAATTCTAGGCAAAAGTTTGAACAAAAGTTTATCAAAATTCATATCAATATGAACGGTCTGAAAACTTAACCCGAATTTTTCTGAGAGTTTCGCTTAATTTCTTCTAAGAGTTATTGAAATTCTTTAGGCGTGCATGAGTAGGTTAGGTAACGTTTTAAAATTGAACTATTTCAAAAGCGAACCAAAGGTTATAATAGGTGCAATGATAATTCACCCTAGAATATTTGATTTCTCGATTTTTACATGAATTCTAGCGCAAATAAAGAAAATCCTGGCGTCGTTCCAAATTTTACGACCAACTTCCCTCAATTTTCGATTCAATTCCTACTCTTGCTCCGTAAAATTACAATGCCTGCAGATAAAACAATTATCAGTAGAATAGTGATAGTTATTTGAAAAACTAATAGGATAAGTGTTGCTAATAATAAATTAACTTTCAGCTGAAGTCAACCTACAAATTTACTGAGACCTTTGAATATATTTATGTGGGGTTTACGTTATAAAGTGCCCACCATGTGAAAGTTTTGACCACTTTGGGTGTCTCGGCCACCATCCATTATATGGTGTCTTCTACATCATAGTGTTTCTTATGGTATTTTAGGATAGTATACGTAGGTACTATAGTGTCGAAGACTTCCCCATAATTTTAAAAAAAGTTATATGGTGTTAGCTAAGCCATACTGTTATTTACACACATTATATACTGTGTTCGTGTATGGCGACACCGTCAGTAAAAACAAGAAGTAGATTAAGACACTATAGTTAAGTTGTTGGTGTCTGAAACACCATCTATTTTACTATATAGTGTAGGTAAATACTGTATAATCCAAGAGTAAACTTAAGATGCGCCCCAACCATCCTTTTTGACACCATGCACAAAACGTTGTTAGCGAACAAAACTCGGATTTCGATAGCCGTATCAGATTTCGACATTTTTCTGTTCCATAATTAGCGAACGCAACACCAATGTGTTCGCGAACATTGTAAAATTATAATGTGTGAAATATGAAACGGACTAATTTCTGTTCTTTAACGCAAAAATGACATTTGTGTTCATTGAACAACTGAATGGTAATTGCTTCTGACAAAAGAGGATGGTAAAGGGCGCACCTTAAGTTTACTCATGCATAACACTGTATGGTATGGCATAGGCTATTGAAGGACAAAACCTTCCAATGGGAGGGTCCTTATGGCGCAAACGCAGCATTAAATTTTTAAGAGACTTATTCAGTAAAACATCAAATCTTGTATATTTCAGTATCGTCAGGGAAAGATAACAGACCAATATTGGGATACGAGATCGGTGCTTCCTCATTGAATATTGTGCTTTAAGAGTTAAATGTTAAGAGACACCAACGAGTTGCTAACATGAAACTTTCGCTTATTAAAATTGCCAAAAGTGGATCCTTTACATGGAACTTCGTATAATCGATGTTATAAACTTTGTACTTGTAATTGGTTATGTAATAAATTTGAGATGTTTCATTGATGTCGCATATATCCTGTAGTATGTTGAGTAGTAGTAAAACAAAATTGGGGTGAATGTGTCAAAGTAAAAAGACGATTCCGTATTAGTACCTGGTTGTAAACCAACAAACGTCCAGAACCAGTGTTGAAATAAAAAGACATTTGCACATACCTCTATTATAAGCTGCAACAATGCGAGCGGACATGTTAAGTAAACTTAAACACTGTCAGCCTGTTCCTTCATTCCAGGCCATGTAACAGTACCAAATCTAATAATCTGCAACGAAATAGTCAATAGTTTGCATGAACTAAGTAAAATTAGCTAGTGCTCTATGGTGAACAAAACGATGACGCTATGATCTGAAGTGCAACCGCGCCATGCAGATTATCCGAAAATTGGAGCCAACTTTTCGAGACTATCAATGTTATAAGTTCATTTCGTTTGCCAAATAAAATAAGAATCTAAGGCTTATAACTTATTACAACTTGATGGCGAGAGGTTTCATTTGAAGTCTGTCTTAATTCCTAGTTTTTCAAATGTCTTATTAGGGTGTGCTTAAGAACTGAAGCTTCCTCGACTCATTTACTACTGAGCTGCACCAACCGAAACATGGTATTCGATACTCAAGTTGAGATATATTCATTCCAAGCTTATAAGGTTGAAGTTTGGTACTTCTTAGAAAATGGCCCCAAGATTTTTAGATTACCCTTAACCAGAAATTTAAGTGATTTATTGTGTTGCTAGGATCGGAAAGGAACCGGTGTTAAGTTGGAAAAAGGTCCGTTAGAACTTGAGTTTGAACGATAGGATCTGAATTTTGTTAAAAATCGTAAATTCCAAACCCTGGAAAAGCAATACTAAAACAAACACTTTAATTAGCCTACTTTAGCACTGTAAGTCACTTGGAATCATTCGCTTTTGCACTTGCGAGTCTAAATTTTTAAGCATATTCCTGAGGACTTAGTTTGCTTAGATTAAATGAGCTTAGAGGACCTTATGAAGGTCAGCTTGTTAATGACAAAATGTTCAAAAACCAAATTTATTAAAAAAATCTCTTTGTTTATCGAATTATGAGGTTGGTATACAAGGGAAACTCACTAAAATACCTTCATAAAAGTGAGCAAAACCGAACGCAAAACTGAGCTAAATTTTATTTCCTAACAAATAACCCCAAAACAAATGCTGCCATCTAACTCTACTTTAGAAAAGTTTTCTATTGAGTTCAAATTCAACCTCTGAACGCCCATGACCAATAGCTATAAAGAAAATGCCTAACAAAGTTTGAGAAAAATTGACATCTACAAGTTCTACTAACCTGCCTGACATTTCAATGGTGATGTGATCTTTTCTAACTAGTCTGGTATGCTTTGCGAATTCAAGGCATAGGATATAACCGCTTTGATATTAGACATGAGGAACTAGACAAAGCATAGCCACGTGAATATCAAGTCTATTTTGATACTCAATTACACAACTATAGGTTGTTTGTAATATATAGATAACTTGCATCATGTTTTATTATGAAAAGTCATTCCTGAATCGGCTGGAATTAAAAACTTTAGTGAAGTTGTGTCCTAGTTGCTATAAATTTTTGATCCAAGTGATCAATTGAGAGTCTCATTGACTTTAGAATCTCCTCGAGCAGAACTTCCGTAGAACTTTATAATTTGACATCGGACTGTGGAATGTTCCTGCGGTAAAAAAGGAATATCCTCGTTAGGTCAAAAGTTGTCGGATCAATTCAGCTAGTTTAAACGTTCAAATATTTTGTCGTAGATACAAAGTTGCAAATTTGAGCTGAAATAGGTATAAATTCAAGTCCGTCAAATACTAGATATGGCAATAGTCTGAGAAAAATTCATGTTTGACCAGTGTCAGTTAGTTTCAAATGAACCAAATGTCTCAGCCAAAAGTCACAGCATCCGCGCTTTGATTAGTTAAGTTAGATCAGTATAGGTTATATCTAGTCACCAGCGTCTTAATCAGTAGCGAAATTATAAAAGTTATCTGGCAATACTCAAAATTCACGAAAGCAAATAGTTACCAAATATAGGTTTGCAATACTCCCACGGTACACTGTGTGTGCCATGTCAAAGAAATAATGTGAACCTGGTAGGGTTCGATAAAAGTTGATTCACAAATTGAAATAAATCTGTGCCAAACAGATAATGCTAAATCTTTTACACAAACAAATGGTTTATTCTATCCAAGCTGGTTCGTTTCAAATGGGCATCCAAGCAATAGTTGCAAGTAGTTTTCTAACCATCCAGCGCACATCACGTCTTTTCGATGCCCCTAGAATCAGTTACAAATTCGACTTAAGGATAAATCACACAAAACTGACTAGGATCTCGAAGCCCAAACGGCAGTATTGAGCAAGCCTGTATAATGTGACACGTGGGTGAAGGAAGACAAGGCTTCGATAACGGACGAGAAGCTTTCTAGTAAGAAATATATTTGGTGGTTCTCACAAGTTTAATAACACCTCTAGTTAAAAACTCTCCGTGTAAGTTGCGTCCAAGGCCATTGCCCAGCCAATAATTGCCGACTGAAAGTGGATACAAACCAACCGAAAATTTATCCCCAACTCGAAAGTAGGCAAATCGCCCCTCATTGCATTCACCACGTCGAGACATCTCCAAAGATGCCCGGCGGGTCTCCGTCAGTTGCCCCGTTAACCCGGGACGGCCGACGAAGGCGCCCCCACCACTATCGACACTCTCTCTATCTGTCGTGATTTTAGTGCCTCTCTAACCGCTGCTGTTAGCGCAGGGAAAATACTTCCCTTCCCAAGGCGAGTCCAACGATGCCCGGCGGGCGTCGCTCCTCCCAACCGTTATCGCGGGAAACCCCGCTGAAACCCTGTATACTAATATATGTCGGAACCCCAAAACTGGGTCCCGACCCGCTACTACGTCTACCCCCCTCGTGTTTGGTATCGATCGGCCCCGTTCTTCGTCCTGGGACCGAATTTCGCCCCAGCCCCTCGAAAATCCCTCGGGATCCCCCTGTCCCGCCTCCCTTCCCGTGCCCCTTCTTTTCCGCTTTTTCTTTTTCTTTTTCTCTCTCTCTAACCGACTTCGTTGGTCGGTTGCCGCTGTTGTTGTCGTCGTGGTTGTGTTGTGTTTGTCGTTGTTGTTGTGGTTGCTGGGTGGTGGTGTAGTTGTTGTTGTTGTTGTTCTGCGTGTTTCTGGTGTGAACTTGAGCGACCTTTCTGTCGCTCAGGTCGCCTGTGTGTCTCATGTGTAGTGTGTGTTTATGTGCTCATGAGTATTGTATGTATATGTGTATGTATATATGGATATAGAGGTATATGTATATATAGTATATAAGGACATGGCAAAAAACAGGACATATAGGGACAAGAGGTACAAAACGACGTTAAATTTATAAGTTTTACGGACGGACTGGACTAGGATAACTAGGAAGGACGGGGGGCATGTTTAGGGCCCTCTCGTGGGCTCCGGGAGTTCCTGAATAGGACCCCTGATAGCCCAAAGGATACATGGGAATGTGCTGCACCCCTGACTGCGAAACAAGCTCATTCCTACCTTCGGTTCCCCCCCTTCGGGACGCCTAAAGACGTCCTGTCGGGATATTTGAAAAGCCATTAGCTAGGAATGTTAGGAATGTTTGGCTTTATCTTTTGAGCCAACATATAAACGTGCAATGTTTGCACGTTTACCCACGGATTTCGTAGTAAAATTTGGCCCCAGATGGACTCTTAATAAGCTTAATTAGGTGATGGATGAGGCAGCTAACTCGCTAAAATAGCTGGAATTTGACCTCAAACCGACGAGTTAGCTGGTCGGAAATTCGATGAATGAGGACCAATCTGTCCTGAAATGAGGACAGATTTCCAGCTTAATCCGAGTATTTTGTATGGAAAAGAAGATTCAAAATTTTAAATTTGACGGGTGATCCAACCATTTTGTAGAACAGTTGGGGGAATAACAATCGATTTAGGATTAGGTAATAGATTTAAGAGATCTGAGTAACGATCTTCAGATCTATTTTTGACATAATTTTAAAAGTTACGATAGATGAGGTTCTAGATCCCGCTAGAAATTGAGCTAAAATTCGCAGATGGTCGACCTCCGAATATTCGGAGGGTTCAAATTTGATGTCGGCGATTTCGATTGAAGCCGACTCTCTCTAAAGGGGACCCAGGGTTTACGATAGCTGTCAAAAATAAAATCTCGGGAATTTTTCGATTGGGCGCCCGGGTTTGAACTCAAAAAAGTGGGCGTGAAAAGATCATCACCGATTGGATCGCGACAAAATCGCTATCCTTCAATATAGGCGAAAATTTTGAGGAGACGACCACCGCGTCGTCTCTTGGAATCAGTTCGACTTCGGCAGCGCGGAGTTCGGTCGACTTTACTGACCGGCTCCGACGCTTGAGTTTATTGTGTGGTTTCGCAACTTGTGTTTCTCTTTCGTGTTTCTCTTGTTGATTTGCGTTTGGAATGGGATTCGACCGACGGAGGACCCGCGTAGACATCTTTCGTTTCGCGGAAGGGGACTAGCTATTGCTGTTCCGGATCAAACTTGTAAGTCAGGAGGAGCTGCAAAAGTATGGGGGTTTATTTTCCCCAGACATGAATGTAACAGACCAAAATTGTAGTTCGCGGTAGCACGACCCGTTTTCCATAGAGTGACTGGACGTCCGTCGATGGACGCCCCACTTCCCGCGCCGATTAGCTACGTTTTTACATGTTCTTTGACAAACCTCCTCTAGTCGAGTTCCATTTTGGGCATTTCGAGCGATTACACGAGGGATATTGGGTTGTGAACACGAAAGTCGGAGTCCTTCTGATTCCCCGTGGTCATAGGTAAGGCAAATCAAAATGGACGCTTCTCGTCCATGTTTTACATGATCGGTTGCTCTTGAGTTAGGGTAGTTGAATTTTTCCTGAGCTGGCCACGGTAAAACTTCCCCGACGATTCATAGGGACAGGTTAACTCGTTCATGTTTCTGGTTTACAAATTTACAGCTTAGTGGACTGTTCGATGCTCATGCCGCTGCTTGAGCTCGGACCGACGTTGCAGTTAGGGACGGAGGATTAGCCTCCGTCGAGCTTTAGAAAGCCCTAAAATTTCATTTATCAATCGAGCTAAGAAAATTTGGGGAACAGCGAAAAGACTAAACAAATTCTAAAAACCTTAGCTTGAGCGTAAGGTATTGGCACTCCGAAAAGAGCGATTTTTATACAATCTTTGCACGGTTTTGCCAGTGTCCAATTTATTTGTTCTCTAGTGAATCGGCTATCACCAGCATTACATATGGATCAACTACCGACTTCGCGAGTCCTCGACAGCCCCTCACGACCAAATTTACTAGACGCTCGCCCCACAAGGTTTACTTGGAAATCGTTGCGGTCCGACTATTAAGTTTACTAATGTTCAGTACAACACGCATACGTGGTTAAGCTTAACGATAGGACGTAGGATACCACCTGCTCCCAAAATGAACCGACGGCATGGCTAGGTACCAAAATCGGCCACAATGCCCGCTTTCAAAGGCACGTTAGGGTGCTCAATATTCAAAATGAAATCACAATCCTCTCATTTTAATAAAGGAAAAAGATCGCCTCCTCTCGCAAATCGTTTTGACCCCAAACCGAGTGAGTGCAAAACCCTTTTTCTTCTTGGAGCGTCTTGATCGCTGAGTTTAAGTTTTTTTTATTTTTGCGCTGGTTGCCCGTTAGGCTATGTACTATGTATGCCCTTGCTCTGATTTTGCCATTTCTCTCTCCTTTTTCATTTTCCCGTTCTAAGTTTTGATCCTGCACTGGGATTTTGTGCCCGCTGCAGATATTGCTGTACTATCCACTCGCCCATCGAGCTCTAACAAAATTCATTAAGATTTTAGTGATAACTCGACTGCACAATTGCAATAGTGCAATCGAGACACTGTACGATTTCGATGCGTGCAGTGTATTAAGGCAATAGGATGAGTTCGATAGAGAGAGGACAGAAAAGAGAACAACGATAAAGGAAACAAAGAGGAAGAAACCAACCGAAGAAACAACAGCCAAAACAGGGACGCAGACGCGCCCGTGGGCGGTATGCCCACGTCCCCTGCCAATATGCCGTGGCCCACTGGTTCCCCGTCACCAAAATCAACCACATTGTCACCGGCCTACCATTTACGGAATTTTAGGACCAGGGCTAAATGTCAATTCCAGTTTGGGCTGCAGTTGACTCTGAGAGAAATAAAAGTGCGCCTATCAATTAGTGTAAGATCGGTATTGAGGGTGAAACGCTGCGAGGGACTCGATAAGGAGGTTAGGCACTTTTATAGGACAAGAATGCAGACACACTTAGTTTCAACATCTGCCGGCCGAGTAGGCACCTGGCTTACTGTACCATGACTATTATTAGCATTCGCTCGCTTGTACCATAAGTGACTATTTGTTCTTAACCTCGTAATGATTTGTAAAATAGTTGATTGTGTCAATACGACTATGTTTTATCTTGTACCGGAGATCCTGTGCTTTCCCGTACCCCGAGCCTACATTTTTGCCTGAAGTCCTACGGTAAAGGAACGAACCCTCCCTTTTCCCCGCGTGGCCCGCGGAATACGTACAACGCCGCGCGTCATAGAGAGCGAATTCCGAAGCACGCCAGAACGCACGATCCGAGCTATAACGGAATTAGTTAATGCTGACGTCGCACGCTTCGGGTGCCCATTCTGGCCCGGTAAACCTGGGAACGCCGTCGCTCGCGCCACCTCTTTCAGCGTTCAAATAGTTGAGGGACCGCGCAACCGAATAGTCCGGGTACGATTATGTTGAGCTTTATCATTTTCAACGATTTTCTAGTTGCTTGTCTTCATTCTTATGCTGTAATGCACATTGGAAATAAAGTCTTGAAAACTACCAGATTTGTCAGGTGTGGCTATTTTCAGCGTAATAAGTGCGTCCAAACGGACGGGCCGACCCTTTGTGCCACGGCTTGCGGACGGCAATACCCCAAGCCCTGACACGAGCGGTCCACGGCCAATATTAATATAATTGGATAGGGTCACGGCGGCTAAAGAGGTGCATAAGAGTGTTTAGCAAACTCACTCGTGCAATAGTCACACTCACGCCAGAGATCAAATTTATTAGGAAAACTTTATTACTCGCTACTAACACAGTTAAGTTCCTACATTAAAAAACAGATAGTCCGACGTTAAACGTTTCAGGGCATGTCGGAACCCTGTGGGGGCCACCAAGACTACAAAGAATAAAGTGTTCGACCGGAACTAAACTCAGTGGAATTCAAAATTTACCTAGGCAACCTAAATTATTACGCGCTTTCACCTAAATCTCGCTAGACAAAACAACTTCCGTCAGGCTAGCATAGGGAATAGCGGTATGACATTATGACCTGTGTGCAGGTTTCGGTGTCAACCTCCCTGGGGGACCTCGGTGATCATACCAGAATACTAGCCACGTGCGCAACCAATCGGGCGGGGTCCGAACACACCCCGTGAAGCGCGCCTGCGGCCTGCTAAGCTCCGTAACTTCTTGGGTCTGACCAAGAAAAGTGGCTAAATCGTAAAACTTAGGGTCCACCCTTGAGGTTATGATAGCCGGGGCCGTGAGGGCATGGTGTTAGGAAGTTGCGCCATGCAGCTTCGTCAGCGTTATTACATATACAACATATTTTGTTGTGATCTAAAATAGGACAATCATCACAGCCCATATGTATTATTACTATGTATATCCCGCAAGTGATAGAGTGACACACAGTTTGATTACCATGGCTTCTAAGGGTTTGGTTTTAATTTAATAAGAAAATTCACAAAATTAATCAAAATTTGGCATTGATAAAATGTTAACAATTTTAGTTATATTCCATTTGATTAACCAAGCTATAACGATAACAGAATTATTAGAACCTTTATAATTTATAACAATGATAACTATATATACTTCATTATTTTTACTTATTTTTTATTCTCGGTTTAGCTGAACCATAATAATATATCCAACAGCCAAAGTGTAAATTGGTTACCTAACAAACCGTATTTATCTATAGTTAATCCAATTTTACGGACATTTGCAACAAATATTAGTTGGAAATGCCTAGTAGTCACAAGTTTATCCATCAAAGCTATGTAAAACTTTGTTATAGATATTATTTTTTCGAAGTTCTATGTGTAACAGGGCCGCTTCGGCCCTGTCACGGGCATTTCAGGACTTTCGCACTCAAAATTTGTATCGGGATGCGTTGGTACATAGCTGCTCGTACATACAAGGGTTGCATTGTGTCAGTCGACCATTTTGTAAAGAATATCGCTCACAATAATTCGCTTGCATCAACGAAATTTTGTATAAAAGTGTCCATTATAGTAATAAAACATATTGTATAAAAGTGTCAGCTATATTAGTAGAAGATTTTGTATAAAAGTGTCAGTTATATTAATGAAACGTCTTGTATAAAAGTGTCAGTTATATTAATGAAATATTTTGTATAAAAGTGTCAATTATATTAATGAAACATTTTGTATAAAAGTGTCAATTATATTAATGAAACATTTTGTATAAAAGTGTCAATTATATTAATACAACGTTTTGTATAAAAGTGTCAACTATATTAACAAAAGATTTTGTATAAAAGTGTCAATTATATTAATGCAACGTTTTGTATAAAAGTGTCACTTGTATTGATGAAACATTTTGTATGAATGTGCCGTCTGTATAACTGTGTCGTTTGGATAAATGGATCATTTTGTATCGCTGTAATTTACGAATTTGTTAGGGACGAGTGTTCCAATCAGCCCAAATTATGAAGAAATGAGCCGCCCCCCCAACCGACCTGTATGACCGAAAATAGAGCTTTACGTCGATGACAGTTGGAAAACAGTCGAAAACCCAACCGGTAGGCATCATGTGTTATAGGATTGACGGTCACGACCGTCCGGGAATAGGAGGCCCCTGGCTGCACGTTCGAGAAAACACGTTTGTTAAGACTGAAATTAAAATATTAAATTTACTTGGTTTTAGCAATGTACTGAGCAATGGTCACGGAAAAAACAGCAAGTCAAAATAAGCGGAAATCACACTTTTGGTAGTCTTCGCAAGCATGCGGAACGACGGATGTCGGGTTAATTCGAAGGCCCGCCACCGTCTACAGTGCCGGGATCCGGAACATAACCATAATAGATGGGTAGAACACGTTGGGGAAGTGTGAGGGGACTTCCAGAACCGCTCCGGACAACGCCGAAAATTCGCCTTTAATACGTAGAGACAATCGCTACTTACGCTAGGTAGGATTGTCACCGTGGAACCCGGACTATCACTTTCCATGTAGGTAGGACATATCATATACAGAATATGTGCATGTATCTATTTATGTGTGTGCCCTGTGGACAACTTTTTAGACAAAACCGCCTTGTTTATGTAGCCTATTGTAGTATGCGACTAATACAAAACACCACTTTCCGACATCCCCGTCGCCATACCCCGCGTCAGAACCGGGGCATGCGACTCCTTGTTTTGTTCATCGCGACTAGTTGAATCCAACTATACGTGTCGAACCTCCGCCCGAATCCCTGCTGACTCGCTGCAGTCACTCAAAGATGCCTAGAAAGCTGTTGTCAACCGCTGATGGGCACCGATAATTCGAGATTTTTCGCTCTACTCTAAAATGGGCGAACCGCCCCTCATTGGATTCGTCTCAACGAGACATCTCCAAAAATACACGGCTGGTCTCGATCCGCCGCCCCGTTAACCCGTACGACCAACAAACGCGCCCCCACCGTAGCCACGACTCTCTCTAATGGCCGCGATTTTAGTACCGCTTTTACTCCTGCCGCCCCAGTAGCAATATCACCCCTCGTTCAAATCGCCGTTGGACGGTGAGTCCAACGATACACGGCGGGCGTCGCTCCGCCCAACTGTTAACGCAGGAGAGCCTGCTAAATCTCCCCATACTAATACATAGAGGAACCCATAAGTGGGTTCCGACCCGCTTTTACGTCTACCCCCCTTGTGTTTGGTATCAATGGATCCCGTTTTCCGTCCTGGGACCGAATCTGACCCCAGCCCCTCGAAAATCGTGCCGGATTCCCCGTGTCCCGCTGCCCTTCCCATGCCCGCCTCGTGTCCTCGCTGTCCTTTCGATTTTGTCCTCATTCTCTCTCTAACCGACGTTTCTGGTCGGTTTTCTTCTCTGTTGCTTTGTTGTTGTTGTGTTTGGTGTATTGTGAGTTTGTGTTTATCCTGAGCAACCTTTCTGTCGCTCAGGACGCCGTTGTCTCTACTGTGTGTAGTATGTGTATGTGTCTACGTGTGTATGTATTATATTTACATATAAATATATATATATAGGACACGACGTAAACGAGGACGCACGGTGACAAAACATACAAAAATTGATAAAATTTCAGAGTTTTACGGACGGACAAAGTATGGACGGACAGGACGAACGGGGGGCGACTTTAGGGCCCTCCCGTGGACTCTGGGGGCCCTAGAGCAGGGTCCCTGAGCAATTAGGAGTACATAAGGATTCGCCCCGTCTCTGGCCTTGAGACGGGCACGTTCCCGCCGTTGGTTCCACCCCGGCGCGTCTTTAAAGCATACATACTCGCCCGAAAATTAGAAATTAGCTGGATTTTTTTCTTGACGTTCTAAGGTGTCCTCGCGAGTTGGGGTCACTTTTCAAATTCAATTTAGCTTAATTAGGAGGGCGGCAAGTCTAAGATCACAAAGGCCGAGTCGATGTTTGCCAACTCGGGATGGGCTGGGAAGAGTAAATAGTCCAACATCCGAGCAGATTGTCACGCTAATTGGGACTGAAGAAGGAAATTGCGTGACCCAAAAGTATTTGTAAAAGTTTAAGTTAAGCTGGGACCGGAAAGAGTTCAAATTTTGTTAGGATAGGATCCGATTTCGCTGGACATCCGGCGATAAGGACGGGAAATTGCGACTTCAAAATTTACTTTTCTTTTTAAAATTTGGACAAAAATCGCAGATGGTCAACTTCCGAGTACTCGGAAGATTCAAACTTAAAGTCGGCAAATTTAATTGAAGCCGACTCTCTTTAAGGACATCGACGGTTTACGGTAGCCGTCAAGATTTAAATTTCCGGAAGTGTCCCCAATTGGACACTGGATTGAAAACCCAAAAAGTGGGCGTCAAGAAATCGCCAGCGATTGGACGGCGACAAAATCGCCATCCTAACATACAGGTAGAAATTTCAAGGTTACGACCAACGCGTCGAATCTTCGAATCACTTTGACTTCGGCAGCGCAGAGTTCGGTCGACTTTACTGACCGGCTCCGACGCGTGACTTTTCAGTGTTAATTGTTCTTTGTTTTCAACTGGCTTTCTTTTTCTTCGTTTTTCGCTTCGTTCGCTGGATCGGTCGTGAAGGATTTCCGCGCAGGTATACACCTCGCGAAGGGGGTTCAGCTGGTGCTGCCCCGAGGATCGACATCTGTAGGTGTGAGAAAGGATCGGCGTTTGCAGGGGTTTAGTTTCCCTGTTGGGTGAACTGTAACAGGCCGTTCGTATAGGTACCCCGTGAATGTAGCGTGTCCCCTTCGCATAAACAGACTCAACACTTTTTGAGCTCAACCCGCGGTTCCCCGACGAAATGCTACACACAACCCCAACTGGAATAAACACTCAGGACCGAATTCCAGGGTGAAAGCGCGAGGCGACTTAGGGTACGTAGGTACCGAGCAGGAGGAAAACCAGTCAGCCGAGTCGAAGTCAGTCTGATTCCCCGTGGTCATAGGTAAGGCACACCGAAATGGACGCTTTTCGTCCAGGTTTTTATTACGTGACTCGCTTTGAGTTAGGATCCACGACTTTTTCCTGAGCCGACCACGGTAAAATTTCTTGAACGTGTACGCTACGGAGAGTAGGTTTTCGTTCGATGGTTTTGCTATTTTATTTTACAAATTTATAGTTTAGTTGAACGTTCAATGCTCATGCCGTGTATGAGCTTGGACAGAACCGCAGATTAGGGACGGAGGACTAGCCTCCGTCGGGCTTTAGTAAGCCCTTAAAATTTCTTCCATCTCACCGAGTTAAGGAAATTTGGGATATAAAAGACAATTTCTAGGCACGCTAACTTGAGCTTAAGGTCTTTGCTGCTTTCACGGAATGTTGTCTCGGAATCATTTTACTCAGATGTTTGAATTTGATTTTAGAGCACATAGACGACTTACTCAGTAGCCATCTTATTTGTACGCTAATCTCGGTAGGACGACTGACCGGAGTACCTTTAGGTACCCCCTTGTCCCCGTGTAATCGACATGAGCTGGAGGAACACGCCCCCAGCTGAGCAAAATTTCGCCGACATTGACCTGGGACGATGGTGCATCGTTTAATTGTAATACGCCAGATTTTACTTCAAATAACTATATGACTAAAACGACGAAATTTACCAACGTTCACCAATGCACTACGCAATGGTCTTCGCTCGGGACCATTGTCTAAAACAGATAGAAATGAACCATGCCCCTGCGCCATCACTAGAAGCCGCCTTTGCGGGAGAAGCACATCGTGTCCCCGCCTTCAAATAAAATTTTAGGACTTTCTGAAAATAAAGAAAACTTACCTCCTTGCCCGGGCCATTTCGGCCACAAACCGGGCGAGTGCAAAACCCCTTTTTCTTTTGGAGCGAGTTGATCGTTGAGTTTAAATTTTCGTTGATTTTAACTCGGTTGGCCCGTTAGGCTATGTACTATGTATGTTCAGTTTCCCTTTCTCTACAGTTTCAGTATCAGCCAGTGCTATTTTCCCAGTTAGTGAGTTGAACCTGCACGGAGAATTCAAGTCCGCTGCAGTTTTACATGTCTTAACCATTCAGCCATAGGAACATATCGACTTTTACTATTAAGTCGGTAATAACTCAACTGCACTACAGTGCAGTTGAGACACTGTATTAGTACAGTGTAATAGGAAAAACACCGATAGGGAGAGTCGACGACACGTCAACAAAAGAGAAAAACAGAAGACGCGGATGCGTCCCGGACCGATCGACCATGGCCCGAGCAGCTCAAACGACCCCAATAAGTAGGAAATGAGGCCAAATCAGCCTTCGGATAGGTGCTGTCCGTCAGAAAAGGACTCGCCTCATCACCCAAAACCCGACATCAGATTCAAAGAGAAATCAACTGGCTGGATGATCGTCTCGCAAGTTGTTTATAAGGACGCCTCATGCCATGTTGCACCCCGACCGTGTCCCGTCGGCCTGAATTAAAGGGAACTGTTCCAATTTTTCTCCTTCTTTTGCCCCCACCAGTCTTCGTCGTTCGGTCAGTCGTACTGATAGGTAGGTAAGGTCGTCAAATACAATAGGGTGAAAGTATTTATAGGCACTACTGCAAGAGTACCCTGAGAATAGACGATCAGACGCCCCTTGTCAGATTCTGTAGTCAGTGTTGCTTTGAGCAGTGTTCCAACCAAGCTGTAGAGCTTGCGTAGTCAGCCCCGAACATTGTTTTTCCCTCCGCCCCATCTTAAGTATTCGTCGCCTAGAGCGACATGCATTAAGGAGCGTTTTCGGAAGCACCCTAGGGCCCATGCTTAGTGCGCTGCATAGCTGAGTAGTTCGCTAACATTGAGTGAAGCAGGGATAACCGCCCCTAGTTCGCAACTTGGCGAATATCTGAAACCTCCTCCCCCGTTCTCCGTTTAACGCCCCGTGCCGCCATACTGTGCTGAACTGCAGCGACCACAGCAAGATACTACTAGGCTTTTTGGAACACTCGTCCCCTCGATAAGCTTTGATCTTTGTAAATAAACTTTGTATTTTGAAACACCAAGTACCGCCTTATTTTCACCGAGACGATAGGAGCTTTCTTTTCTGGTTTGTCCGCTCGGACGAGCAGGCCCTGTTCGCCATGGCTTGTGTGCGAGAATGTCGCAAGTCCTGACGAGCATGGCCTTCCATCAAAGTTGTTTCGTGTTTCACTGGAATCAAAGAGTAAAATCTGAGGAAATGACCGAATAATACAAGTAAAATTTAGTAATTTATGACAAATACTCAAAAGTTGTTATGCATTTTCTCCACTTGTATAAGCTAAAATCTTCACTGGTCAAAGTACCAGTACGCTTGCTTAGAATTTACTGAAATTAGCAGGCCACGCCATTGATAACCCGACATTAAACACTCAGGGCTCGTCGGAACCCTGTGGGGGCCACATAGGTCAATGCTCTAATACGGAGCATACCGCAATTTTCACCAGGTAACTCATCTTGAGCTCCAAATTTCTAGGGACACTTTCACATTCTATTTCCACACTTATCTCACTAAAATAGAATTAAACAACTTCCGATGAGTCTAAGCTAGGGAATAGCGGCTAAGCTCCATGACCTGCGAGCAGGTGTCGGTGCTAGCCTCCCTGGGGGACCTCAGAAATCATACCCGATACTAGACACGTGCGCAACCTTTCGGGCGGGGTCAGAACACACCCCGTGAAGCGCGCCTGCGGCCTGCTAAGCTGCGTAGCTTCTTGGGTCTGACCAAGAATAGGATTAAAATTTGGTATTCACGGTCCACCCTTGAGGTTACGATAGCCGGGGTCGTATGGGCATGGTGTTAGGAAGTTGCGCCATGCAGCTGCGTCACCGGTTATTACATATGTACTGTGTATATTGATGACGCACAAAAGGAAACATATAGACACAAAGAATGTATTACCTAGTATTTATGGTAAATAATTGTATAGATTTCGTCAAAAAATTTTTTATCGTATATTGACATTTTTTGCAGTCAATCTTTATTTAGCGCTCACTTATCTACTTCAAAATGTCTCCTGCCATTTAGGTTTTACTTTTTATTCAATCGCATTTCTGTTGGTGACAAAATGAGTTTAAATCGAATGAAATCAAATTCATTTTTGACGTATTTAGAATCAGTTTTGGCACCGAAAATCAAAACTCAATCAAACACTTTTTAGATTAAACAAAGAAACGTGTTTAATATAAATGTTTTGCTTTTTACCACTACTTTTCACTACGAACATGATATCTAAAAGTGCTATCATACTTAATAAAACTTTTAATTTTTTATGTTAATTTCAGGCAGAAGGAATATAATTTTATAACTGAGTTTGTGTTTTTATATGCTGGATGGCTGTTGTATCTCCGAGTGTGTGAATGAAAAAACATAGATAACGGGACTTGAAGTAAACGTTTATTAACACACAAACACGGAAAACACGAATGTAGTTGAATGAAACAAAGGTAACAAATGCCCTGAAAGAAGTCAAACGTTACTGTGTGGACATTAGCTTTTATGTACTCATGGAACATTCTCGAGTATGTGATCATGTGATCGAACGTTCTGGAAGATTCTTCAGTTGTCCTCATAAAAGGCTCTGGAAGGTTCTGGGAATGATGTTAAGGAATGTTCTAGAAGTTT
>JASANE010022600.1:0-24954 GCA_030248225.1 Trileptium ribeirensis | reverse complement strand
GAACACAAAATTTGAAAGACGCTGATTTATGTCTTCGAAAAAAGGTTAAGTTTGTACGCCGCCTGTCCTTCTCTTTTGAACTTATGAAACTGCTCGTAGACATTTGTGTCGAATCTTCCGCTTCTGCCATCGGCGGAACAAGAACGCTGGCGGAAATGGCACTGAGATCTGAACAAAGATGACATCCGGATGCTTGCAGCAGATATTACGCAAGGAGCAGCTCCAAAAAACTTCTTCGTTGTTGTAAGACACCTTGGGACTCGCTGACGTCGACTTTTGCCAGGTTGGCGGCATACTGTCCACGGGGGTTTCGCAAGATCGTTGACGCCGGCAAATACGAAAATTACGCGAGGCTTTGAAATAAGGCCGTCGCTAATATTGCTCTCTATTTCGCCCCAGATATTAAGTAAACGCTTCCCAGGAAATGAAAATGCTAGTAAATTACATTTCCTCTTAATTCTAGCTACGTTTGAGTCTCCGTAAAGCACAATCATTGTTTTAAACTTCTGAAAATAGCAATATAATCAACCAATTTAAGCATGATCGTATTTCAAGCACCGGGCTGAGACGCATATTGCCGCGCCGTTCCGCATATAGGATGAACGCACTTTTTGCATCGAATACATTAGTTGAATCCGAACTATGGAAAAGTTATCTTCTTAATCGGAGAACTCTAACTATACGAGCCAGGCTATGAAGGAAGATGTGCGTTTGTTTTGACAACATGAGCCAAGGTCACTGGCGGATCAAGGATTTTCTTTTAGGAGGTTAGACGGACTAATTTCAGCCCCCTAGCCCCCCTCTGGATCCGCCCTTATCCAAGGGGTAATGTTAGGAACAGCCGTAGGGCCGCGTCGCGCTAAGACATCTGTCCCATGTACCTCGCTAACTGAACAATAATGCTGGCCGGCCAAAAAATTCATGATGCACGCTAGATTCTGACCTCATGTAAAACTCCCGCAAAATCAAACGGGATGAGCCTGTACAATGGGACCACCAAAGAAAAGTTCGATCATTTCGGCAGGCCGAGAAAAAACTAAGATTGAGCAACAACCTTACATACAAGCTAAGCATTATGCAAAGTATTTGTGCCACAAGACGGTGAAACAAAGCAGTTTCGAAATTATCGAAGCTTGCAAACAATTAATATTCTGCGGCAAAGTGCATCAAAACTATAATATAACTACTTTAATATTTGTTTTCCCAACAACAAACGATTATTTTCTCAAGTTATTTAAAATTTTTGGCTTATTTTTTCCACTGTTCCACACTGTTTATATGGCGCAGTTTGCTCAGATTGAAAAAGCTGATTTGGAAGCTAGGCTAAGAAAAGGTACGGCAGTGTTGGTGGATATCCCGAAAAGACTGGTATCTAAAGTGGAGGACGCTATTAAAGCCGTCAGTCTTAATGATGAAGGACAGCTGGCCCCCTATTTGGTATGCAACTTCTGCAACGCCTGTTTCGTTTGGTACAAGAAGGCAGGTGGTAAATGGGTCAACCAAAGTGGGATTAGCGCCGTTACGTACAACCAGAAGGCTAACTGTACCAAGGGAAAAAAGCAATTGGCCACGATTGAAAAAGCATTTGAGGCAGCTAAAGAGTCGTCAGATCTAGATTATCTCGCTTCCGAGGTGAAAGCAAGGTGGCGTAATCACGTCGCTGCGTTGGTTTCGCAGCATCCGACTGTATCCGTAAGGGCGTGTGCTGAAATTGCAACTTCATGTGCTAATTATGCTGCTCAGTACACGCACAGGAGCCACAGCTTGAAAAATTTTTCCATCAGCCGAAATTATATCACCGCTGGAATCTTGGAACTGGGCGCCGAATGTCACCTGAAGTTGCAAAAGCTGTTTACTGTTGCTGCAACAAGCAGCAACTGGGGCGTTTCTGGAGTAATTGACTACTGGTCAGGCCGGCATGAACATCGAAGGGCGTACGGCGGCATCATCGCATGCGGCTTGAGCAAAGACTGGGAGTGGTATCAGTTTCCGCTAACGTTGCAGTATTTGTCAGATTCATCCCACGACTCAGGATTCACCTTCGACCTTCTTAATAACACTGTCAATGTCCCCGGCAACGAATTCGTCCATCCTTTCTTCGTCTGTACCGACAACGAGAATAAAATGTGCGCAGCATTCGATGGTCGGTTTGAAAACCCTGAATTCAATTTTGGCGGTCGAATCGGATGTACTGAACATGCATTGTCGACTTGTATCAAGGATGTCTTTGAAAAAAGCCTAATGCTCGGCTTAAGGCTCTGCTAGACCAACTTAGCGAAGTAGAAAGTTTCTACAATCGCCGGGACGATAAGGCTAAGAACTTGGTCAGGGCAATTCCTGAAAAGTCTACCACACGCCCATGGCGGTTTCATCATACACGGCTAGTTTCTGCTGTCGACAATCACCACTGCTTCTTAAGGGAAGATGATCCAACGGTTGCTGGTAGCATTCCATCACTGGGACTTTTGAAATCTATGGTTTCGGTTACAGATTTGTGCCGAAATTTCTTTGACCGCGTCGAAATTCAGGGGCCTACTTCACACTTATCGTTCTTCAATTATCTATCGCTTGACATTCAGTTGTTTAAGCTTCAGGTGGATACCAGCGGGACACCGGAAATGGTTCGTTCAGTATGCAATGAGTTACGTACATCCATGGCACTGAAACTTTGGCCATATTGCGGTTCCGAGTTTGCACAAGCGGCGGCATTTTTTTCGGGCGTCGACGTACCAGAGAGGACAAAAACTTTGTTGCAACAGTTCGCAAGCAGTCGGATTTCAGCCCTGCATAACTTCTACTCTTCATGGAATGATATCATTCTGCGGTTCAATGAAACTGTAGTCAACTATATTGCTGGACTTATCAAGATGACCGAAACGCATGGAAATGATCAGTTTGATCCAAATATGCCTAGTACGTCCAGCTTTCAACCTCGTAGATCGAAACCACAAGACGCTGATGTCTTTGAACAGCTGTTCAGTCCTCGTAGTCCAGCAAAACAGGCAAAGTGTGGTGCTGAAACAATGTTGGAAAAAGAAATTGCATTGTTTGAACACTCGCGGCATCCATTTCAAGACCCGAGAGAGTATTGGAAAGAAGCGACGCAACTACCAACATTGCAAGCTTGTGCTAAAATGCTTCTTTCTGTTCCGGTGTCATCCGCATGCATTGAGCGCGTTTTCGGAGAAGCAGGAATGGTTCTATCAAAGCTCAGGAAGAAGACTCGGCCGCAAGTTCTTCAGGCCATGTTATACGTGAAGTACAACAAAAAACTCGAGCACCTGACCAGAGACTTTGAAATATCCTCAGACGAGGTCAAGAATTACTTGAGCGCTACACGTAGCAGTGATGTCGAGAGTGGGGACGATGAGTAGTAACAAACTAAATCTACTGACAGAACTAGCGTACGTTGGGAATACATTGCCATGAGAAACGTTAGTATCATGGCTGTTTTCTGCAAGGGTTACTTCGGCTTCTAGTAACGTGGTTCCCCAAGAGATATGTTTGTATCTTGGGGACATGTTGCCATGAGATATGTTAGTATCATGGCTGCTTTTCTCAAGGGAAAAGTTCGTACCTTGAGTGAAGTGTTAGAAATGGAGAAACGTTTGTACCCATTAAGCCAGCATCTGTACGGAAACTAGAGAATCCTGTTAGTATCTGGCGGCAGATGTCTGGACCCGTGGCTGGCTGTCATCCTGGCTATCGGGCGCGTCCCCTATGGCGATGGGGATGTTGAGCAATGCTTGTGCGCAGCAAATGCACCATGCTCAGCAGTGAACTTGATTCACCGTGGACCAACGTTGACAAAGAATTTGCACTTGCGTGAATTGTCTGCTGCCTACGTAATAATTTTTAATCGGTTCCAAATATTCCCACGTGGGAATTGAATTCCCATGGGAATTCAAAATAATTCCCATCCCATCCCATTCCAATTCCCATGGGAATTCCCACGGGAATTACCATTCCCATGACCACCCTGTAATTTTTCCACATAATTGATAAAATTTTTCGTGCGCTGTCGTGACGAGGGCGGGCCGGGATTTAATCGGAGAGATGAATGCGGCCTGAAGGTTCCGACTCTTCGATTGAGTGATTCCCTACCCCCTCCCTAAGGACATCTATATCTTAAAGGTGTATCGTATGTTATAACCATATAAAATATTAAAAAACCATTTTTGATTTGGTTGTCAAGCGGACAAAAAGACTATCAGGATACTTAGCGCCTCAATCCGTCGTACTTTACTTGGTATATATAGCCATCAGTATCGCATCAGTGTCGTATCACGTAATGCATACATATTCATAGGGGATAAGGAGTTCACGTCCTCTGATTTCAAGACCCGCACCTGAAGTCCGCACCCGCCCTTCTGAGGTGCCGACCCCCCGACCAGAGGGCACGGCTGCTCGACTTAGAGGCACCACAGGCACCGAACTCATAGGCGCTTTTCGCTGCGTCGGAGGTGTCTGACCTAGGACCTTGAGTATGTATGATGCAATGTTCTCCTAGGTATCATGTTAAGTTTTTCCTTATTCAAATAATCGCATAATGCTTAATTTCTTTAAGTCTAAGCCTGTGCCTGAGACCTAGTCTATTAAGATTAAGCATAAGTTTAGCCCTGGCTTACAATTAAACATTCAATTTTTGTCTCGTGGTACTTATGTCAAGCCCTCCGCCTTCCAGATTAATATTATCCCAGATTTGCTTGACGGTCATGAATAAAGCAATATTTTATTTTTGTGCTCCAGCGGCACTTCATAGTAATTCTGAATACCAAATTTTATTTGGAAAAATATTACTGGTACTTCCGTGTACCTAATTTTTGGTACTACAGCATTAGCATATTTGGAAATTAGCTAGATTCCAATTTCCCACTGATGATTTTCACATTATTTTGAGAATTAATTACTAATTGCAGTTTTAGAAATATTGGTCCCAACACGTTGTTAGACTTGGGTACCAAAAATTTATTACTTTGGTCCCACATATTTAGGAAAAATTTGTTACCATATTTTGCTCGGAGTTTAAGTTTGGGAAATATTCCCAAACTTATCGGAAATGTTTCCCAAACATATGGGAAAAGTGTTCACTTAATTTTGGGAAAATTCTGGACCAAATATTTAAGAATGTTTTCCTTTGCAGACATCCTGGGAAACTGAGCTCAAAAATTTTGGACCGTGGTCGTAAACATTCAATACTGACATTTGCTGTGTTATAATACATGCTTCGTGTTGTATTTGGAACTTTTGTACCTTCGCATGTAAAGCCATGTATTGCAAAGAGTGTTAACTACGATGCTATAATGCGAAAACAGATAATGTTCTCGACATCGAATTGCAAATTCGTTTGCCGTTTTATTGTGCATGGTTATACAGATATAGAGCTCGATGAGTCATCTTCAGTATATTTGATTTAACCATCCAAGGACTGGGCTTTTCACACACCTTCTTAGGACTGGCGGGGGGTCTCGGAGGCCCCCTTTGGAAAAGTAACTATGATTGCTTCTTTTATGGATTTCTGGGTTAGCTATCAACATTAAAAGATAGTTACGATGTTTTGTACCATTATATATTTTACTTACTGACCTGAAAATAGTATGATACAGTGCAATATGATCACGGGGGCCTGTCAGACCCCCCTCAGACCGGAAAGGGTGTACAAAATTTACATACTTGAAGGCTAAATTCCTGCACACTCCTAGGGCTGGGGGGGTCTGTCAGGCCCTGGGTCGAACGGGACACCTTAACCAAAATTGTAAAAGCAGCAGAACTAGCGTTTGAGTGAATTATGAATTCTCACTGAATTGCAGCAATCTAGCTCTAAACAGTAAGCTTTTGTCAATGAAACACAGGGCCAGGGGCCTCTAAGACCCCCCCCGCAGTCCTTTGAGGGTTAATCTGATGATCGATGGCAACAGTTGTTTTTATATCAATGTTTGGTCGAGTTGATAAAAATAAAAAACAAATCTTATTGATGTTTCTCTTACAGTGAAGTTTGTTTGGCAGAATTACAATTTTATACAACTTCTAATTTTACACTTTTTTATTCTTATCACGATCGCGATGGCCTGCGGTTCCATATGATAAAGCAAAATAACTTGTTATGCACGAGATTGTTTTCAGTGCTACTACGACCTATTATTTATAGTAATTTATAAATATATAAAACTTAAAAAGAACCATATTAAAATAGATGGAAGGACTAAGTATTTAGATCAATTGTTGACTACACTGCTTACAAAATTAATTGTGTAGAAATACTTGCACATTTTCTTTTAAATTCTTCTACACAATATGATTTGTCAAAAGAAAGATACGTGTGATTTTTAGATATACTATGTTTATAACTAAATTTAACACAATGAGCCGAAGTTCCATAATAGTAATTCAATGTTTGTAAATAAAATGTTGCGCAGCCTTCGTAGACGTGTTGAGTTTTAAAATTTTAGCGTCATGTGTAAACATTAATATTGCTTGGAGTTTTGTTTCTTATCTGTGACATTGCTTCTGTAATTCAAGGACTATTCGCTATAAATATAGTTAAGGAAACGATGTATTATTTGAAGCGATGTGAGCTAACCGAGTAGTAATGACCACCATTTTTGTAATAGCTTAAAAAACCTTTTCTACCTGTTGGTAGCGTAATAATATCTTATATTTTCCTTTGACAATTTTTACGGCAATACATTAAGAAACTGATGTCTATTGACTATTTTATGTATCACTTTCACCATATTTGTTCCCAAGAATTTAAGTTATAATTGTTGCTATTTGCGTAGCGTCTGAATACACCACACATAATTCTCTCGTAGAAAGCTACATCTTGTGCAAACTGTTGTCACAGCTGCCATTTTGGAGTTGAGACAAGGTGTAGAATACCGCAAAAATGATTTAAAAATTGACTAATTGGGTTTCTTGCTTGCTACAGGCTTAAAGAGTTGCTTAACATGTCGGTGTCGCGTTTTTAGGTTGCAATGAGCATGTCTAACTATTTTTAACGCGACGGAAGGCTGAAACTGCTTTTTTTGCATAGGAAATTGCCAAATCTTAGCATTTTTAATCTAGCCGCACCTATCGTAGACGCAGTCAAGGTTATAGTGGATGCATCCCGTCAGTACACTTTTTGCGGGCTAAATTTCTGAAGCTGAAACGTAAAAAATGTGAAAATTTTAACGTCTTCTTCGCGTAGTTCTCTTTTGCATTTAGCCAGGCGTGAATTATCTACCGTCACTTTTAAAATTTTATCAAGTTGAGATATAAAAACTCGAACATTTTCTTACTTTTTACGAGCACCTGTGCATCTGATAACGTACCTGGAGTGAGTTTCTTAATTATGTTTGAACGATTACCCTTATATGTAATGATTTGTTGATGAATTATTTGATTTTTGTGAAGGCATAAAAATTGTAAAGGTACCGTCTTAATCATCCATTTTTTCGTTAAATCACGTGATATATCATTGTTCCTAGCTGATCGCAGCTAACTATGAGATCATGCAACAATATGTGAAATTTGAATACAAGAGTATATAACCTGTGTCTAGAATGTACCTATACCCTGAAACTGAATTTTTAAAATCGTTATTCTATTAACTATATCAATTCTTAAATCTCTAAGCCATTCATCGACGTTGCTTATGTCCTTTATAGCTGATTTTTCGTTTTCACTCCAAATACCAACAATAAGGCAATCAATCTTCAGGTCGGTAATAAAACGTTACCTATTATCAAACGGAAACACATGAGCGAATGGTTGTCAGCATGAACCGCTTGAACAGTAATCTATGAATTTGAAATTAATTTAAGACAAAGCGACGTTTAATATAAAAAGTTTTCTAAAAGTCTGTGACTTAACGTTCGTTGGTAACGAAATTATGTGGCTTTGGAACAGTTTTATATGCTTCACAGCCGTAGATGATCGCATGCATTGAGAATATGGGTTGGGAAAACGTTTGTATTAACTACGTTTTGTAGCTACACTATATATATTTCCAACTTTTTTACATGAGCAGTTTAGGTCCTTATTTCTAGAAAGCGGCACCTGCCTGTACACGAAAAATGCAGCTTTAATCAGTATTATCTAGCTATAAAAGTAATTTCTAGTTAACCACAATTGAAATGGTTTAATCGATTAATATCGTGACATCAGTGTTCCATTTTATTTGAGACAATCACAAATTCGAGCCAATAATTATATAGTTACTAAAAATACGACATTCCATGTATTAAGTTACAGTATTTCATAAGCACCAAATCCAGTTAAAAACGTCTGTCCCTTTCAAAACTAATTTTTCAGGTACCCCTTAATAAATCTGCCCGAAGAAATGCATTTTTCGATGTGCAACGTATACTTGGACCATCTAAAATAAACTACTAGAACAATAGGTCAAAATACATTGACGTTTTAAAAAATAAACTCTGTAAAGTGTCATTTATTTTTGGAATTCAGCATTAACTAGCTTTGCATTCACTAATTGCATAAAAACCATTTACAAAACCTTTTTAATATCTAGATCCAGCCGGGCTATTGCCAAGGTTTGCATTATATTATATCTTGACTTTGGTTTCACTTTTGTGACTCTCTAAAGGTCTTTAATGTTTGTTTTTCTATACAAAACAGACTGTCGAAGAATCAGACTATTTCACGAAATAAATATACTGCGATAAAGTAATGACGGTTTCATATCCGGAGTTCCTAGACTATGTGTGCTTTGGGGTACAGTTGCTACAGCTATCTGTTCGGTTCAGTGCCATATAAACAAAGAAAAAGCATCATTATCTTAAGTCACCGCTCCTAAATTGTGACGCATGTCGAACATTTGCAGCGAAAAAATAAACCTTCGTTCTTTAACATGGTCAGAGTTGATATAGAGGTGTAGGCTGGCATCATAGATTTGCCAATACGTCGGTAGATAGTTGATGGTTGCCATATATGGCTTAGTATAGTGGTTAGATTTGTCTAGCCTCGGTTCTTGAGCATGCAACGATTCCTGAAGAGCTGAGCTAGAGCCTAAGATCTGTTTGTCAGGCCGATCCTAGCTGAATATGATTTACAAAGAACAGGGCCAAGCCAGCGCCTTAGAAACTAACCTTTTCTCCATTCTGCTGCAGTATTTTTGCTGCGTTTCTTGTTCAGGTTTCCTCTATACCATTCCAGGCAGCTTGAATTTTTATCACTTATTCAATTATAGAACAGAGTATTTTACGGGCAGCAGATGGTTATTGGTTTTAACTAAATTTATGACTAAAATTGCAATGACATTTCGTATTGAACCTTTTTGTCTTAAACTAAACAGATATATTGTCGTTGACTATAGCACCAAAACAGTATAATTTAATTTGAAGCAAAATTTTACTATGCCGCCTCTAAATAAGCTGCACTAGAGATTCCACAAAACATATTATCGGCAATGTTCCATTTTGTTTAATACGGCACAAAAGGTGGAAAATAAAAGTTCTTTTCCGTGTTCTAGGCTCAATTAAACATAAAGGAATTTCAACCTTGTTATACTTTGGATTGTTACTTGTTATACTTATATTGTGAATACTTGTTATGCTATTATTTTAAACCTTAATTGTACTACTATTCAAAGTCGTGGATCATGCAATGCATGAAAAGCTATATTCAGCAGTTAGAATTGATCCCCAGTTATACTGAACTACATTGCTTGCTAGCGGAGTGAACACAAACCACACAGTTATCCAGGATTTATCTAGCGATTTTTTCGGAACATTGCAAAGCGAGCGAATTACAGCGACTGACTTAACCCAACGCTTTGCGATGTCCGATGTTCCCTGTTCCGGTTTTATTAGAATTGGAAATTAAAGGCTTAATGCTCTGAGTTTATTTGTCGAGTTGTATGGTTGTTATGTGCTAATTTAAACACAACACTTTGCTTTTCCACGTTAAAAGCTACATCGTAAAATCGTTTAGCGAAAAAATTGGCAAGCCGGGTGTAGCCGTAAGCATTTATTGTAACCGTCGAGTGCATAAGCTAACTAGCCCACTATATATTAATTAGCAAAATTATTTTGAAATTCCACTGTATAGGCGAGATGGTATATTTAGCTCTGCAAAAACAGATCTAATTAGGTTCAGGTGAATCGGCTATCAGCCGTTTTCGCTCTAAAGTTCACGAGTTAAAGCATGTTAGCGGGCAGACATCCGTGCACAACAGAACAGTATGAAAATAACTTGGCTCAGTAGTACTGCCCTTGTTTACCGGTCGAAAATACCACGTTTCTGTCCTAAACTGTATACTGTGTGTTTTGCAAAATTTACTTTCAAATTATCATAATCATATCATCGCGATTTTTGTGTGACAAAGAGCAGCAACCGAAAATCAGTCTTCAGATATGCAATGTAGGACTCGCATTTGTTGCGAAGCACATTGTTTCCATTTAAATATACTCATGTACTTCTGTATGCCGGCATAAAGCTTTATATACATGCATTGTTAACGTATTAGGAATTTAGGCCACAAGACATCGAACTTTTAATTGGCCACACAGCCAGTAATACTATATCTGCGTGGCTTTCTGCTTCTATTTGTTTCATTCAACGAACCCACGAATTCTTGCAATAGTTTCTTATATAGTCTATAATCGGCTATGTTTCTAAAGCACATTACTATCACATTGTAAACCGCGAAGTAATGCTACCGTTTCATTAGAGGCAAAATGACAAAGACATGAAATACAATAATTCTACCATGATCAAAAATATTACATTGCCATTTGTAAAGCCTCTGCAAACAGTAGAAGTTTAGTCGTCCCAGCGAAAAATCTAATAATTTCTGTGCGGCAGTTCACGTGTTTGCATTGTATATTATCAAGGTGTGACAAACTCGAAATGTTCGATAATCCAAAATATATATCATTCGTACCAAATCCATTGCAATAATATATCAAAAACAAAATTTTAAGGCCCTAGCTATTACGTCTTTGGTTGGCGTCGTCATTATGGTTACGTTGGAAAACGCCTCGGTGTAAATGATGTTCTAGTTTAGTCATTCGATAATGGCAAAGTAGTTTTTCAATCACGCATTATTGTTGCTTCTAGCATAAGTTTCGTATGCAGATGATCCTACATGACGCTGGGTTTATGCAAGAACAAACAGTTTGGAACAAAGTTAGACGACTCAACAAAAGTTGTGAAAAGGCAGAGTTTGTTGGGGTACGGATCAGAACGTTGTATTCTTAACAGTTAGTCAAATAACGCCGGAAATGACAACGTTATGCCGTAACGCATAAAACGTAGTGTGGGATAAGTACAGTACTCTTCTGCCATTGTTTATCATGGACACTTGATAACACGTGGATTCAAGTGAAAGTTGGATCAACATAATCATGTGTCCTTACAAAACTCTCAGAAAATATATCAAAAGTATATTGTATACTTACACATAAAGTTGCAATTTTTTGTCATAAATATGGCTGAAATTGTCATTTTGTGATCAGCCTGAATTATTGAGCGAGCTGAGTCAAATCGTATCTAAATTGTCATTGTATTCTGATTTTAACTAAAATTATCAGCTTATCAGCCATGACGCGCTAAAACTTTTCAGAAATGCCCCAATATGCGTTGTAATGCTTTTAAGTAATAAATATTCTAGGGGTCTCACTTATATTTGTATGATATATATAGACTTCGGCGCAGTAATAAATGAAGCTAGTCAAACTGCCAAATGTTTTAGTTGCACTAATTAATATTAAACTTATCAGCCGATGTCGGACGTCGTAAGTATTGACGAAAATTTGACTCTTGCAGTGGTCGCAGTACCTGTTTTGTTATATTTTCTTGCAACAACCGGTTGTTTGTCGTGCTTTATATTTAGTGTATACTTAGTTTGCTATCGCTCAAACTGTCATTGCGGCAACACGGCCAAGTTTAGAAACCATGACCAACACCGTTCCATATTAGAGGATCCTGAAGAAAAACATATATACGCTGAAAGGTCGCCGTCGGAAATTCCAGGTAACGCTGTTATCCTTGAAACAAATGGAGAAGTTGGACGATATCACCAATCTGTTTCGAATAAAAATCACTGTAAAAATTTTCATAGCGAATTTATTTGTGACAATTGTGAGGAAGCAATTCGTTCAAGTGCTGCTACTTCTGCCGGCGGTGGGGCTATGCCAACTTCTACACAGCTACTTTCAGCATCGAAAGCAAACGTAAACATTAGATCGTCCGATGATCGACGCACAACAAAATCACGGCGAAGCTTTTTGGAAAAATTTCGTCGCCATTCGTCAGCAACCCCAATGATGAAAATGTCAACAACTTGCACATCACCGCAGCATTTTGGCCGAAAAACTGGCGTTCCGAACGATGATAGACGTCGTAGTAGCCGAACGCAGAGTAAAATGAGCACCCCAACGATGGCTTCCAGTCCAAGAGTTAGCTCAGTTCGGATACAAATTTTGGCTACACGTAAGTTTCGACTAGTATTCTTCTTTTAATGGCTTTGCTATTAAAACTTAGTCTCCAGCGGTATTAATAATTAGAAGCGCCATAGTTGCAGACTAGTTAAACATGTTTAATAGGCAAAAATTGATTTCAAATTATGTTAAGAGCGATTTGTTAAAACTGTTTCGGAATCTAGTTTTAAAGATATGAAAACTATTCTTGTAAATTTTTGGCTTTTTAGTAATGGTGTTAAACTACAAGGCTAAGAACAACTTGTTAAATTTATCGTCATCTTGCTTTTTAGAGTAACTTTACAATGGTGTCCTCTAGTGAACATTACATATGCACTATTACTAGTTAGTATATAACTAAAAAGCAAATAGAAACTTAACTATTTTAGTACTTTCTGTTTAGTGACTATGTTGACGTTCCGACTAGCTCGTGAATCCTCAAAGGTGGGTAGGAGGGAGCTACAGAGGGAAGGTACGGAGTAAATGTCGCTTGAGGTTGAAGGGGCGCTCCCCGTACTCCCATTGACTCGTATGGACTAAACCTACGGTTAGACTGGACTCACAATTGAAAAATGTTTCCTATGGTGCCATTGTCAAATTTTTCTACCATTGTTATAGTCATACGTTCTCATAATGGAAAGGGGAGCATTTCTTTTGACGTGTCCCTTCCTCTGACAATTCACACGTCCTCCAATCTGTCACCGCAGGCGCTGTACCCAAAGGCGCCACCGAAACCGCGACACTTCACACTCAGTTTTCTGTCGACAGGCTAATCCTATGGGAGACCGAAGGGTGGCCCCCATACCCCCTTAGAACCTCGAACCTTGTGCATTTACGGTTAGGCTCCAGACGAACTTGACTTGATCATGAGGATCTTTATTAATTTAAACACTTTTGCTGTTACACTTTAAGGTTTAAGATATATATCAAAAATATTCCTATGCATCATGCACTGAGAAATGTGTATACTTACTCAATATCGTCAGCATATACAAACGTGTGTATGAAACGTTACATTAGATTGTATGTAACAACCTTCGTAAGTTGTTACGCAAAGCGGGTTTGGTGTAACAACTTTAGCACGTTGTTAATCATAAGCACTTGTATGTGACTACATTGCTAAGGTCGTTACGTTCTGTTTATTTCTTACGTTCAAATGTTGTTACGTGCATCCGTTGGATTATAATAACAGAATGTTGTTACATGGTACGAACGGTCTTACCTGTACAGGGTAGGAGGGATCTATTTTCGGCCTCCAAAGGGGGTCACGCGGTGTTCAGAGGGTATTGCAAGTTGATAGAATTCGAAATTTTAATAGAATTCGAAATTTTAAAAGTTCATAATTTTTCTAGTTTTGCTTTATTTTCTCCATTTTTGTTTATTTTCCGTCATATTTGCCTAAATTTATTAACGTTTTTTAATTTTTGCCAATTTTTCTGAAACTTTGCTGCCCCTTTTGCGCGTAGGGTGAGGTGTACGTTTGGTGGGTTGGGTACTGAAGGGGGGACACGTCTTACCGGAGTACGGCACCTCTGGGGTACGTAATAGTATTACAATATGTGCATATATCAGTGTGCTGTTGGTTAATATTACGATATTATAGTACACTTCTATGCTTTTATTACATGTTATTTGCTCAGAGAACAGAGCGATTAAGGGTAATACCGGGCTACTATGCCAGCAGGAATAAGGGCCTATTCGGCCCCAAAAACACCGGACTGCCTCGCCCAGCTGAGTTACCGCCTGTATATAGTCGTTTCCCAAAATTACTCATACTTTTCTAGTTGTTCTCAAAGGGTTTAGATCCTGTCTGAGTACCCGATTTATCAAAAAATATACTCGATCGTCGCTTATTATTTGGTTATGCGATGCTTTCTGCACATTCAGATAAGATGTTATATGTTTTCTAACACGAAGAATGTGTGGTACTCCTTAGCTGTTATTAGACCAGGATTGCAAGGCGTGAAGGGTTTTAGAGGTATTACAGTGGAATATACATCAACAGAAGTGTGTATTTTCTGACGATATCGAGTAAGTGCACACATTTCTCTGTGAACGATTGCACTATATCATAGATAACTAAAAAATAGATGAATTCTTTTATGTTATTCCTAGCGCGAAACTGGCCCACCACCGTGGCGGGCCTTCGGCCCATTTCCTGTAGGTCCCGGCGACTGGCCTTCGGCCAACGCGGGTAAATATATATTATTACTTACGCAGACCGAACTTTAGACCACATGAGGCATGCTGTATTGCTCTTAACACTTGACGATCTGTTTGTCACGCGTACCGTTTATAAGTACGCAATATAGCTTCTCTATATGTGTTCTATGTGTGATTTGAAGACTCTTTGCTAGCATCTGTGCTAATATCACGATCGATATTATTTTATATAAAAATAAAATATACTTCTTAGATATTAAATACAGGTGTATCGCTTAATGTTCTCGAAAATTCAATCGTTCTGGCCAATCAAAATGTCGGCACTTCATGCGACGAGCTGCCGCCTGAGAACGTTTAATAGTCGTATACATGTTGATTTGTACTGACGAATATCGTAATTGTTTGGTTGAATGCTTAACTGTCATTTACCGTCAGAAAATGAAATTTTAAAGAACAAATAATGCCAAGCTTCACCTGATCATCGGAAATCTCTGTTGATTGCCCGCTCAATGGAAATATTGTTAATCTGCTATTCAGCGGGATAACGCTCTTGAGTCGCTAATATTCGACAAACGAAAACTTAACGCCCAAAATAGTAAGGATTTGCTGTTCAGCGGAAATATTAGTCGATAAGCTGTTCAGAGGAGTTAATATATGCTTTTCTGCCATTAATCATCGAAAAAAACGAAATCTAAACCTCAAACGATGCCAAAGATCTGCTGTTCAGTAAACAATACGACTAATATTGATTAGAATATAAGCATCGACAACGGTTTAATAGTAAAATTATATCCTCAAAACCACTATAGCCAACAGTAACGATCGCCAAAGTACATTACGCATAGTTATAAAACTTTCTCACTTATGCAAAATCTTATGCAAAAAGCATTTATTGTAGTATACGTATTGTTGGCGGATTATACGTATTACACGGATTTTGTGCTGGCCAGCCGGCTGTTGGCCGGCCGTGAAATTTTCCGACTGACCGTCGGCCGGAAAAAGGTCGAATGGAAAAACGACCGGCCGGAACAACCACCGGCCATCGAGTTTTCCAGCTGCTATCTCATAGTACGGCCGGCGGGTCTTTTCAAGATTAATCTTGTAAAAAAATTTCGGTATTTTTAAATAAGTTTTCGGTGCTGAATATGCACGAAATTGCGTCCATGCACAAACCAGTAGCGCGTAAAACCGTACTTTACTAGTCTTTGCGCTGCAGTTCTTATCACATTAGGATAACAAATACTTAATCTATTCCAAGCGGCTTCGAAAAAGAGCTAACATTTTAGATCGAACCCTATAGCGACAATAGCTGCCTGGCCGCCTCTAATACTTACAGAATATGCGTAAATCAAGTATTGTTCTACGCGACCGTGCTTGCATCCTTTGTTGCATAAATGTGGTAAAACCCGAGACCGTTTCATTTGGTAAGGAGACTGCAGCGACCGCGTTCAAAAGTATTCCAATGTATTTTCAAGTTTTTATGCATTGTCGACGATACTTACATATGGTATATAAATATATACATGATGCGTGCAAATACAATCGCCAAGTATGACCACATTCCTACCATCAAGCCCATTTTATCTCTATTTAAAACATGTGGGCCACTACACCAATATACATCAGACTATTTCCAAAAAATGTTAAATTATCAAAGACTTAAGCTATCATATTATAATTGGCATAAAAATTACACCTCCAAACAACATAACATTGTTAGGGCGTATGATCTCTGAACAAACTATAATGCTCAAAAGGAAAAGGATATATTTTCATATCATAAAATACAATTGTTCGTACCCACGCAATGGAATATTGTAACCACAACAGCAAATCACATAACTTCCTGCTTGTGCACTGTACACTGAATGGTCAGAATACCGGCTGGCCGGGGTACCCGTCCGCCGATTTACCGCCTGGCCGATATACCGTCTAGCTGAACCTCCGTCCTGTGTACCCGGCCAAGTTAAAACTGTTCCGCAACAGTACTTACATGTATATATTGATATATTATTTCTTTGTTGTTCTATATACAAGTGTATCACATATCTATATATAGACATAAAGTGTTTCATGTACAAAAATCGCCAAGTAACCCTGAGAGGCGTTACATTTTAAACGTTAGATTAAGGAGCAGTTTAGATCGGGGCGTTCGGGATGATATATCGGGGTATATCGCTTAGGTTTAGGCTTAGTATATCGAGAACTTGATGGCCTACGTTTCAAGTACGCCCATAAGGCTTTCTTCGAATAAAGCATCATGCGATTTTTGAATTAAGTTTATTTAGGCTTAGATACAAAAAATTCAACGTGGAAAATTTTAACTGTCGATATGATAATGTACGTAAATTTAGCTGTGTGTCTAATATCATTGCGCAGTATTTGTGACCATACTAATATTTTGTGGTAGGGTGTAGGAAGAAGCTTACATATCTTAAAAATAGAAGCATCCGCAAGTTTCGGGTTTAACTAGAGATTTTTTTACCTTCTTTACACCAAGCACGTCGTAACGGAATGTGGTTACACAGCACAGTAGCATATCTTTTTATCATCGATTTCTCTAATACAATACCGATGTTCAACTGATATGCAGAAATGAACTTGCAGTCAACGTTGAAATTGGTAACTGCAAATGAATTGTTTAGGAGATTGTTGCTTTCTCACAAAACCCCGGAATCATAGGTTGGCAAAAACTGTTTCGATACGGATCCACGTGATAAAGATCCACAGTCAAAAGGAGTATAGATGTAATAACCGGTGACGCAGCTGGATGGCGCAACTTCCTAACACCATGCCCATACGACCCCGGCTATCGTAACCTCAAGGGTGGACCGTGAATACCAAATTTTAATCCTATTCTTGGTCAGACCCAAGAAGCTACGCAGCTTAGCAGGCCGCAGGCGCGCTTCACGGGGTGTGTTCGGACCCCGCCCGAAGGGTTGCGCACGTGCCTAGTATCGGGTATGATTTCTGAGGTCCCCCAGGGAGGCTAGCACCGACACCTGCTCGCAGGTCATGGAGCTTAGCCGCTATTCCCTATCTTAGACTCATCGGAAGTTGTTTAGTTCTATTTTAATGTGATAATGCGTCATTCACATTAAAATGCGTGCACGCACTGCACACGGTTACGCGAGAATCGCAATGGTCGTTACATTGTAACGACAATTTTATCGGTCGCTACAAGCTTCGTGCAACAACTGACATTTCTGAACAATGCTTGTAGCGACTATATCAAACGATGTTACACTGCTTGTAACAACATTGTTTAAAGCTGCACGCGCAGTGTAACGACAACAAATATTGTGTGTAACAAATACATAACATCTGAGCACTGCAGCTGTAACAACAACCGTAGCAACTGCACGCTGGTTTATCAAGTGTATCAACAATTCTAGGCTTAGATATGTTAAATACATGCATGTGAAGGGGTAGCGGCATGAACCCCTGATCCTCGGACTCCCAGCTCCCTCCCTCTGCTGACAAGGCGTCCAATTCCGTGGCGCTGTTGATGCCACCTTCCCTCTCATTCAAGCTCATCTGATGTGCCCCTAGGAGGTAGAACAAGGACCCAGCTATCACCCTCTGGGACCTAAGACATTACATTGAGGATATATAGTTAAGTAAAACTCACCCTGCAGCTACTTTGATTTCAGTAGAAAGAGTGCAAAGATTCAACTGTTTATTACGTCAGCGTTCAAAAAATTTGGGTTCACGTAACATATATGGCGTACGTAGTTCCCAAATTGTTGATACACCAGCGTGCAGCTGCTACGGTTGTTGTTACATCTGCAGTGCTCAGATGTTATTCTGAGTTCTTTCATCGTGCGACAATATTTGTTGTCGCTAGACTGCGCGTGCAGCTTTTACAATCAGTGTAACATCGTTTGATATAGTCGCTACAAGCATCGTTCAGAAATGTCAGCTGTTGCACGAAGCTTGTAGCGACTGATAAAATTGTCGTTACAATGTAACGACCACTGCGATTCTCGCGTAACCGTGTGCAGTGAGTGCACGCATTTTAATGTGAACGACGCATAAGTGTTGAAATAAAACGTGAAAGTGTCCCTAGAAATTTGAAGCTCAAGATGAGATACCTAGGTAAAATCGCGGTGTGCTCCGTGTTAGAGCACTGACCTATGTGGCTCCCACAGGGTTCCGACAAGCCCTGAGTGTTTAAAGTCGGATTATCAATAGCGTGGCCTGCTCTTTTCAGTAAATTCTAAGCGAGCGCACTGGCACCTTGACCAGTGAAGGTTTTAACTCATTTGAATCGAGAGTATTCCTAACAAATTTTGAGTATCGGTCATAGATTAATAAAATTTTGCTCGTGTTATCCGGTTATTTACTAAGAGCGTAAATAGCAGTGACAGAAGGTTCTGCTCGCCAGTGCTTGTGACATTCTCGCCCACAAGCCATGACGGGCAGCGCCAAATGAGCGGACAAACCAGAAAAGAAAGCTTCCTATCGTCTCGGTATTGATCAAGGCTGTACTCGGTGTTTCAAAATGTAACGTTTATTTACAAATCAAAGTTTAGAGTTGGGACGAGTGTTTCCGAATGTCTGCCGAGACAACCTAAGAAAATCACCTTAGGGGAGTTTGGCAGAAACTTGTAGAGGTCGCGTCGGTTTAATCAATTACGGGCAATGGGCGATGAGGAAAGAAATTCGGGTTGGAGCGTACAGATATTCGCCACGTTGCGAACTAGGGGCGGTTATCCCTGCTTCGACTCAATGTTAGCGAACTACTCAGCTATGCAGCACACTAAGCAGGGGCCCTAGAGCGCTTCAGAAATCGCTCCTCAATGCAGGTCGCGCTGGGCGACGAATACTTAAGATGGGCGGAGGGAAAATCGGTGTTCGGGGCTGACTACGCGAGCTCGACAGCCTAGTTGCAGAGCTACGTAAGGTAACACGGACTCCGGAAATTTATCGTCCAGATATATTCACATTTGCGCCTATGCATAAATTCGCCCTATAGCGTTTGGCGTCCCTACCTACCTACTAATACGACTGACCGAACGAAGGCGGGTAAAAAGAGAAAAGGGGGGGCAGATTAATCTGGTTTTCAGAGCGGTAGGGGCCGGCTGTAATGTGAAACGGCTCTAGGCAATTCCCTAATCGATCTCGGAGCTGCCCTCCAGGGGCGAGCCTAGTTATTTCGGTTCTAATTTTATTTCCCCATTGGCATTTTGTTGGGGACAAAAATGTACGGGCTCAATGGGTCGAGTCGAGAGGTGACTCGGCCTTATTTCCTCCTTGTCAGGGCCGTTTTCTTGTTAATGGGGACCGCGGCGATCGGCCCCGGACGCCTCTGCGTCTTTTGGTTCCTCTCTGGTTGCCGGTCTTCTGCCTCTCTCTAACGATGCTCTTTTGATTTCACTGCAATATTGCAGTGTCTCAACTGCATTGTACTGCAGTTGAGTTATTATCGACTTAATATTAAAAGTCGATGTACTCCTATGGCTGAATGGTTAAGACGTATAGAACTGCAGCGGACTTAAATTCTCCGTGCAGGTTCAATTCACTAACTGGGAAAACAGCACTGGCTGATACTAAAACTGTAAAAAGACTGAGCCTGGGCATACATAGTACATAGCCTAACGGGCACTCATGATAAATAGTGAAACCTGGTTAAACTCAGCGATCGACTCGCTCCAAAAAGAAAAAAAGGGGTTTTGCACTCGCCCGGTTTGGGGCCGAAATGGCCAGGACGAGGAGGTAAGTTTTCTTTATTTTTTTGAAAGTCCTAAAATTTCGTTAGAAGGCGGGACACCGTGCGTTTCTCCCGCACAGGCGGCTTCCTGCGATGGCTCAGGGGTAAGCTTTTAATTCTATTTCCTTTCGACTATGGTCTCTACAGAAGACCATTGCGTTTTGCCATAGCGAACGTTGGTAAACTTAGTTGTTTTGGTCACGTTCTTATTGGGGTCCAAAACTGGCGTATTACCGCCTAACGATGCCCCATCGTCACCGTCCGAGTTCGGCCAAATTTTGCTCAGCTGGGTGCGTGATCCCCCAGCTTGTTTTGATCACGCGGGGTAAGAGGACACTGGAAGGTACTCCGGTCAGTCGTCACAATGAGACTTATACCTAGGTAAGATAGCAACGAAATCTATGTAGACGCCTTAGGGCTGGCACCAAACAATCCAATCGAGCAATTTCTTAAACAATCTTTAGCGTGAAAAGCAAACACCTTAAGCTCAAGTTATAACACCTAAAATTTGATATGTCTTTTGTAATCCCAAATGTTCCTAACTCAAAGAATAAGACGAAATTTTAGGGGTTTCCTAAAACCCGACGGAGGCTGGTCCTCCGTCCCTAGTCTGCAGTTCTGTCCAAGCTCAAGCACGGCATGAGCATTGAACGTTCAACTAAGCTGCAAATTTGGAAAACCGTCAAAACAAAACATCGATCAAGTCCTTATTTTGTGGTATGCACGTTCAAGAAATTTTACTGTGGTCGGCTCAGGAAAATTCGTTGTTCCTACCTCAAGAGAAGCAAATCATGTAAAACTTGGACGAGAAGCGTCCAATTTGTTGAGCCTTACCTAAGACCACGGGGAATCAGAAAGACTTCGCATTGGTTTGCTCAGTCCTCACGGGTACATCCCGAATCGCCTAACGTCTCCTACGTCGGAACTCGATTTTAATGATTGATTCCAGAAATGGGTTGTGTGTAGCATTTCGGTGGGAACCCGGGATCTAGAATCCGAACGAGAATGTTTCTACCTAAGTACGAAGGGTGTGCTACATTCCGGGACAACTTAACGAACAGTCTGTTACTCTTCAATTAACAGGGAAAATAAACCCCTGTTGTCACCAAGCCTTCCTCACACTTACGACTGTCGATCCTTGGGGCAGCACCAGCTGAACCCCCTTCGCGAGGTATGTACCTGCGCGGAAATCTTTCACCCATCGAGTCGATCCGAGGCAAACGAAAAGCGAAAACAAACAGAGCTGCGTGAAAACTAAACACGTTAAAACGGTGCGTCGGAGCTGGTCAGTAAAGTCGACCGAACTCCGCGCTGTCGAAGTCGAACTGATTCTAAGATTCGACGCGTTAGTCGTAACCTCGAAATTTCTACCTGTATGTTAGGATGGCGATTTTGTCGCCGTCCAATCGCTGGCGATTTCTTGACGCCCACTTTTTTGGGTTTTCAATCCAGTGTCCAATTGGGGACACTTCCGGAAATTTAAATCTTGACGGCTACCGTAAACCGTCGATGTCCTTAAAGAGAGTCAGCTTCAATTAAATTTGGCGACTTTAAGTCTGGATCTTCCGAGTACTCGGAAGTTGACCATCTGTGATTTTAGTCCAAATTTTCCCAAGAAAAGTCAATTTTGAAGTCCCTATTTCCCGTCCTCATCGCCGGATGTCCAGCGAAATCGGATCCTAAACTCACAATGTTCGAACAATTTCCGGTCCCAACTTAACTTAAACCATTATGTAGCGAAGCGAGTCCTAATGGCTATAAAATTTTTATATTTTTCCAACGATGACCTTGTGTAATGGTAGCACTCAGAAACCTAGGACTTCACTTACTACACAAATAAAATAAGTACCTAACTTAATATTACTAAAATAAATAATAGTACGGCAATAAAATAATGAATTGTTGAATTGACAAGGTGGATCTAAGGATCCAAATAATAAATTAATATTAAGGCTCGAGCAAACTTTTGAACTACAAGGTGGATCCGTCGATCCGCCTAAGCTTTGACTTAAGCTTAGCTCAACCTAGTCAATAAGATTTATCGGAGCACCCCTGTGCTCTCAATAGAAAATTTTAGGAGCAGCCCTCTGCTCTCAGGAAGAAATATTTTGGAGCAGCCCGTCTGCTCTCAATAACCCACTAATATATGGAGCACCCCGTGTGCTCTCAATAAACTACTAAAGTATGGAGCACCCCTGTGCTCTCAAAGAACCCCAGATTTTGTTAAAACTCGGAATCAGCGCTAAGTCTTAGCTTTATGTGACTACTGCCTAGCTAGAACAGTGTTAAATAACAAGGTGCCGTATGGCTTGTAAGCTAAGAAATAAATTATACAATAAACGACACTTACTCTGAGATCTCCGGTCGCGACTGACTCGCTGATCGAGCAGAAATCTCAGTTTATATATACCTTGATCCAGGCTAGCTAGTCCTAGATCAACACTTTAAACTTCTTAGAATTTTAACAAAATTTTACTAATGTTCTAAAAATAAGTTTAGATATCTGTAACAGTACGTCAAATTTAACTCTTAAGATTTTTTTACCACTATTAGCAAAACAACAACATAAAATCATTTAAAATTGCTAATAAATCTTTGGTAACTGCGAAAATAAATCTAAAGGCCCACACGCACCGTGCGGCAAACCATCACATGAATTTGACATTTATGTTACGCGTTTTACTAAATATCTTATTAATAGAATTGTTCTAAGATTGCAACAAAAATTAATTATTGATGTAATGTATTTTGATTATTCCTAAAAGTCTGGGGAATCTCCAGCTAGTTTCAGATTGCTACTAAAATTAAAGCCCTACCACGATAGTTTAACATTTTAAATAGCAGGTTTTGTCACTAAAATTAGTACAATAATGTCTCTGGAACAACAACAATATTCGACAAGAATATAACTTGTCATAAATAAAATTGTTCAAAAAAATGTTTAGGGAACAAAGAAACACCTCAAAATTCATGGAATTGTCCAGTTGCTCATTTATAAATATTAGTAGAACTTAACAGGATAAACTTCGCCATTATACCGAAAAAGGAATTCACATTACAATACATGTAACCAATTTTTTTTAAGTTCTGCGTCTGATAAAGACACCTTATAAAGTGAAATCGAGACAAAAGCCGTGCTATAGTATGAGTGACAAGGTGGTCCAACATGGGCCTTAGGTAGTTCGAAAGTCGGGTTTTATTAATTGCACGTTCGAAAAGCAATGTGAATCCAGCGCAATTAAGCACAATGTGCATACCAAACCATAACACAAATAATTATTACAAAACTCGCTGCACCTTATACACACGCTGTGTAAAAGACAACTGCGTGAGTGTTGTACGGCTTGCTTTCAAATGCTAGTAGTAGACTTTATAAAGTATTAGATTCATCATTTTACACTACCAATTATATCTTCCCAACTATTCACCACAACACTAAAATTTTAGATAGAAACTATCATTTCTACTACTCGTTTATACTTAAAGATACAATATATACTTTGAGATACGCAAGGCCCTGATGAAAGCTTCCTATGAATCGTCGCAGTTCAATGAAAACAATAGTAGATGGGATGCATAAAAACCAACAATACATACGCAAAAACATCCACAAAATATCGCCAATGACGAGGCTCAAATACTTAGCCATTTCGTAATTAACCATAACATCACCAGTTTTCCCAAAATTTTATCAACCGGGGTGGGGGGGTTGATGGAACCTAGAACATGGAAAAAGGACCACGCACACGACCCGGCCCATAGATAAAAAAACTTTCCTCTCCAAACTCAAAACAATTTATCATAGTCATAATGCACTTGAATTTCCGGGTAATGAAGAATCCCGTCAAAATCCCAACCATCATACTAGCAAAAAAACCCAAACTGCAAGCTGTCCTTCACTTAAGCATCCGTCCAAGAGGCAGTACAAACAAAATAAAGTCACACAATATAGGTATATACTCACAGCTATCAGCAACTCGAGTCCGACAAGAACTTTGATTTCCAACCAGAGCAATAAGGATCGCATGAACCAATAAATTCGCCTAAACACGGCCACCAAACCAAGACAAGAAAATCCAACGATAACAGTGACCAGAAAATAAATTCCAAACCGGCGTCTATTCAAATGATAGCAGCGAAATTTCTTCGAAGGCAATTTTTCTAAATAGGTATAATGGTATGATGTTAAGCATAATTTATTTTAGTCCAAAGTCAACGCACAATTCGTTTATAAATGAACATTGTTTATAAAGGAATAGTTATCTATATCGACATAATACCATTTGTAGGTTTGTAAAAATCAGATTTACCTTTAAAAAAATTCTACGTAGACACAAAGGGTGTCTCGGCCAATTTACAGAGCTAATCATAAATTAACGGAAGGTCAGTAGATGAAATAATTTTTTGCCATCTATTTGTGATAGACATTTAACAGGGCCATAAAGATCCAATGTTTATGGTAACAAGGCGAATTTTATGTCCACTCTCGAGTTAAATCCTTAATGTTTCAGTATTATTAAAGCGCAACTAACCGATATCCGTTAATTACGGTCAAAACGGTGTATCTCCTGTATTAGTTAACAGAGACTTGTATAGTAAAGAAATGATATTATCCTAGCTAAGTATCACCCACCATCGTCCGGGGTCATGACTGTG
>JASANE010022599.1:0-23989 GCA_030248225.1 Trileptium ribeirensis | reverse complement strand
ATTGCTACAAATTCCTATTACATTCCTATAAATTATCTTAAGCTCATATACTAAATTTTTAAATCGAAATACCTTCTCAAATAACTTAAACCTTTTAAACTTTAAATTTATAAATTTTAATTGTTTTAATTCATAATGTTGTGCTGTGTTAATTTGATAAGTTGTCATAATTTGATAATGTGTGTGTTCAAATAGTGCCTTCACTTCTAAGCTAAATATATAGTCGTTATATGATAGCTTTAGTTCAGTATTTGGTAAATGAGCTAAGTTCTAGTTATTCCTTAATAATATTGCTTATTTTTATAATATTGTTTCTTATTTTACTTAGTAGTAATACTTAGTATTTTATTATTTATTAATTAAATTTTTTAAAAATTCAAATTTCTAATTATTAATCTTTTCTTTTCAAAATCTTTAAAAATCCAATATATTTCATGCCTAATTATTTCATCCTTTAAATCCACTTATATAAAAATTTCAAAATGTAGCCTTTCTCTAAACTTTCCCAAAATTAACCTTATTAATGTTAGTACTCCAGTAATTAGTAGTAATTACTATTTAGTAATAATATAATTAGTAAAAATTTGAATAAGAAAGGTTCATTTTGCTGCTATTAGTTTGTATTTTTTATGTTGAATTTATAAATTACTGTTATTGAATTTTTTGGTGATAAATATATTTGATTTGGCTTATTATGTGATACTTCCGACATATTAGTGAATAAATCTTGATGGCTTGGTGTTCAGTTGGATAGTTGTAGTTGGTTGGTTTTGTAGTGGCTTTTCTGGTATATATAGTTTTATGCCATATTGTTTAAGCACTATGAGTTTTCTTAGTTTTTGAATCCTGTACAAAAGGATTGTATAATATTAGCCAGAGGTTTATATATAATCATTAGTCATCCTGTTTGCTGTACATAAGTGTACTATGCTCTCAATTATCGACGTGATGTAACTATGGAACCCATATAGTTATATATTAACGACTTACAGTTACATTCATACTTACAACAAAACAGTTTATTATTGACTATATACTTGTATGCAGTAATAGTACAGTGATATGCTTGTAGTCCGTGTTCGTACAAATCGTTAGGGAGGCTTTCCTAGGTGGTGGGAAAAGTTCTATCAACAAGCATTGAGTGTATGCTCTCGTTAAGGATGTGTTGGACGTAGGGCAACCTGTGCACCTACATTTGATATCCAACCGTGATTTAACGACAGTTCACCTACTCCAATAATTATATACGGTACGTCAGGAACTGTAATTATGCGACTGTATAAATAGTAGATGATGGTTTTGTGTATAATTGAGCTTGAGTTGTATCCATCTAGGCACACCGTGTCGGTGTGGTGTCCATTGAGTGTGAGATGTTTGGAAGTAATTTAGGTGGTGCAGATGCGATGCTCAAAGATCCGTTATCTCGATTATTTCATTGTATTCGGTCTTGGTCTAGAGACTCGCACCGAATCGTAGCCACCTCACTCCTTGCAGAATGGCCCCAACCTGCGGCTCAAGTCGATACACCACCTCCCGATTTCTTCATTCCTGGGTGCCCACGTATTCGTGGTCATGAATTGACACTTCAGTCGCCGGGTACCGCGCCTACACACGCAAAAATGTTTTGCAAGCATAGAGTTGTGCCTTTGGAATAACCTCTGCAGGGAGGTTATTCCAAACTAGCACAACTCTATGTGCAAAAATTTTTTGCGCATATCTAGGCGCGGTATACCCGGCGACTGAAGTGTCAATTCATGACCACGAATACGTGGGCACCCAGGAATGAAGAAATCGGGATAATTATATCGACTTGACCATTGGCCATGTTGTATACAAGGATAAGATCACTACGAAGATGTCGTGTGGATAGAGTCTCTAGACCAAGACCGAATACGATGAAGATAATCGAGATAACGGATCTTTAACAGCAACTTCGTCGCATGTTTCTGCACCACCTAAATTACTTCAACGTCACACTGATGGTATGGACACCACACCGACACAGTGTGCTCGATAGATCGATACAACTCAAGCTAAATCTAGTATACACAAAACCATCATTATTATCCTATACAGTTGCGTGAGTACGGTTCCTGACGTACCAGTATATGAGTATTGGAGTAGTTAGTTGGATATCGTTAAATCACCGGTTCGAATACTTCAAATGTAGTGGCACAGGTTGCCTTACGTCCAACACATACTAACGAGAGCATACACTCAATGCTTGTTGATAGAACTTTTCCCACCACACTAGAAAGCCTGCCCATGTAGCTAACGAGTGACGTAACACGTTGGTACTTCTTTTTCCATACGAACACCTGAGTCCGTTGGCTAACTCAATGAGCTTATCAGTGTCGCGATATCGCAATTTGCTACACAGCTGTGCTAACGCTCCCCACTCTCGTCAGGATCTATAAATGTTAGTTATGCCACCCCCAAACGCAAACATATTCGATATAATGATCCAGACAATCGGGAATTAATAATATTCAACTACAACCTGTTTTAGTTCAACGTATATATACCGCTGAATGTGACTATCGAAGTCGTTAATATTTATATAACTATTATAAGTATATGAACCGCATACGCTGACGTTGCGTCCAGGCTTCGGGTCGATTCCGTGGTTGAGAAAAGTAGAAAGCAACATCTAGTACGGCTTTGTATTGCACAAACAGGATGATTAATGATTATATATATGACCTTCTTGGCTAGATCTTACAATCCTTTGTACAGGATTCCAAAAACTAAGAAACTCATAGTGCTGACATTGTGGCATAAAACTATATATACCAGAGAAGAAAAGCCACTACAAAACCAACCAAATCGAGCTCACAACTATCCAACTGAACGCCAAGCCATCGAGTTAGGTTATCACTAATATGTCGGAGTCCTTCGCGTAATAAGCCAAATCAAATATATTTATCACCAAAAATTCAAATAACAGTAGTATAAATTTCAACATAAATTGCGAACTAATAGCAGCAAAATGAACCTTATTTATTAGATATTTACTAGGTATTATTACTAAATAGTAATTACTACTAATTACTGGAGTACTAACATTAATAAGGTTAAGTTTGGGAAAGTTTTGAGAAGAAAATAAAGAAAAGGCTACATTTTGAAATTTATATAAGTGGGATTTAAAGGATGAAATAAATTTTTAGGCATGAAATATATTGAATTTTTAAAGATTTTGAAAAGAAAAGATTAATAATTAGAAATTTGAATTTTAAAAAAGTTTAAATTAATAAATAATAAAATACTAAGTATTACTACTAAGTAAAATAAGAAACAATATTTGTAAAATTAGCAATACTATTAAGGAATAACTAGAACTTAGCTCATTTACCAAATACTGAACTAAAGCTATCATATAACGACTATATATTTAGCTTAGAAGTGAAGGCACTTCTTGTCAGTTTAGGAACGCTTTGCCCGTTATTCACACACATTATCAAATTATGACAACTTATCAAATTAACACAGCACAACATTATCAAATTAAAACAATTAAAATTTATAAATTTAAAGTTTAAAAGGTTTAGGTTATTTAGAAGGTATTTCAATTTAAGAAAATTTTTAATTTAAAGGAAATATGAGCTTAAGATAATTTATAGGAATGTAATAGGAATTTGTATTAAAACTTTGTTATATATATAGTGGAAATTTATATTGATAAGATGTTTAATATAAGTGTATATACGATGTTTAATATGTTTAATACTATAAATAAGTGAAAAGTAGTATATAAACATAGTATTTATAGTACATATAGCTATATATTTTAGAAATTAAACAGCTATTTATCAGGGAGTAACCAAAATTCCGGTTCCGGCGAAAATCGTGTTCCGGTTGCGGTTCCGGCAAAGTGCAAAAACCATACCGGAACCGGAATTCCGGTTTAAAAAGTTTGTTTGAAATTTTCCACGTTTTTTGCTTCATCTGTGATCCAAACATTATGTAATATAATACAATGATCAAGCTCCAATCAACCAAGCAATAGAAAAGATTAACTAAGCAATTTGATGTTTGAAACGCAAGTAGGGCACATAATTTCATTTGGAATTTTTCATAATAATCCGCAGGAGTTTGTTAACAAATCAAAGCCACGTGGATGCTTGTAGCAGCTATTTTACACATCCAGAAGTCTGTGGGGTTACTTTTCAATTAAACCGGTCCAACTCGGTAACAGAGTATGGCTTACGCAGAATTACTTAGGGTATGTTTGGCTAACATTAAATTGCTTCAAGAACCCGCCAATGCGCTTGTAAAGTTGGTAAATCAGTCTAAATGAAAGTAAACTAACGTTATCTGCAACGCAGCTAGAAACTGCTTTCTTGGCAAAGAACTGTATTTATTGAAACTGTGCGAGCAGCATCACAGTGTGTCTCATTTATAGCATTCTGATTAGAAAGTTATCATCATTATCATCTAACTTACGGACACTGTTTGTCCAAAACTTACGGGCACCAGCCTAAACAGTGTCCCTGACCACTGATCGGAAAATTCCCTTCTATCTATTATTTTCTCTTAGAATCATATAAACCAATAATTTCAAGTTTCCTACAGAAGAACATGTAACAAACGTATGTGTAGTAAAGGAAGGCGACTGAAGACAGAACGAAAGTGTGTATTCTACGCTCCAGGCTTTGTAATCATATTCGATTTGACGCAGTATACGCAATTGTGTATAGTGGAAGGCATTTTTTTGCTCTGGGTGTCCAAAAATCGACATATCTGATCGATAAATAAACATTATTAGCTTCCTCAGTCTCTTTCAAGTTTCAGAAAGGCAATAATACCATCGCAATGCATTAAGTTTAATGTAAAAGTTATTTTTAATGGATTTTAAATCCACTATACCTCGATTTCTTCCTTCATCTGTTTTACTATATATAAATTTCGAAGACCAAGTTCCGGTTCCGGATCCGGTTTAAATGGACGGTTCCGGTTGCTGGTTCCGGTTCCGGGAAATTTCGGTTCCGGTTATTCCCTGCTATTTATAGAATAGAATTATGTGGTATTTATATATATAAATTTGTTATATACCATCCCGGGCCATCATGACCTCGCCAGGCAGAGTATCATAGCTGCCACAAAGAACGTTATAATTCTTCGATTGCCCCGACGCTATTAGCTATACCATACCAATTAAAGTAGGTTAGTAATGAATAAATTTTTATAATATTAAACTTACAAATTTTAATATAAACTTTGGAACCTTTTGGGATTTTAGCCTGGTAGGTATCCCGTAACAATTATATTTTTACGCTTTGATGGGGTAGGGTTGGTGGGTACTTTTTTATAACGGCTATCAGAAGTTAAATGGGGAAGGGAATCGTCACCGAAGATTGATGAGAACGAGGTGTGGCCAGTAGTGTACCGGTGGGGATGCTCAGATGGCACGCGTTCTTTATTTCCGTCATCAGTATCTACGCCCTAGATGTTGCGCTGCTGCGTGGCAACGTTTGAAGCACTCGTGGTTCATAAATATGGGAACCAAAGAAGTAGCGGAAAATGTTTATTGGCAGAACAATATAAAATATTAAAGTGAAATGATTGAGCTCTAGCACCCGTCGAATGCGTTTGCGACACTATTCTTTAATACCGTGCTACTAGATCACGTCTGCTAATCACCGGTAAGTTCACATCAATTGATTTTTATAAGGACTGTTAATATTACTAAATTTATTTAATAGTGGGACTTATGATACTTATTTTAGTCAAAATTATAGCTGTAACGTTTTTTCAATGGTGTGCCAAGTTTCAGCTCTTTCAGACATACACACAAAGCATAGCTGATGTTTAAGCACAAAAAACCTGGAGCAGCAATTTTAGCTTTTCGAAGTGTCCCTTATTAGGCACGTTTACTATATTCAACTATGGGCCGAACATAAGTTTTATACATACACTTCAAAAAAGCAATATCACGAGAGCAGAAAATACTAAATTAACTCTGATACAGGCACGCTTCTTAATCTCATGACAATGTAGAGATGATTTGAGAGTATCAGACAGTAAAATGCCCAAATCTTTAATTCTATTAAATTGCTGAAGAATAGTGTTACCTAATGTATATTGACATTTAGCGGTGTGACGACCGAGATAAAAACAACCACACTTTTCAAAAGCTGGTCTAAGTTGTTTTTGTTCAGCCCACTTAAAAACCGAATTTAAATCAGGATGTATGGTTATATTATAATTGTTTTTATAGATCAAAAATAACTTCAGCGTCAGCAAAGGCCTTTGATTCTAAATTTTTTAGAAAATTTTCTATATTATTGAAGTATAAAAGAAAAAAAACGGGGCATAACACACTACCTTGAGGGACACAAGATTTAATATCTTTTGTTTGTGAAGGTTTATTTATTTCTATCCATTTATTTCAGTATATTGAAAGCGATTCGTTAGATAGCATTTGAACCAATCATATAACCTGCCCTTAACACAAAGCTGGATATAACCTGAAGTAGTTGCGGATGTGAAACGCTATCAAATGCCTTAGAAAGGTCAAGGTAAATAGCATCCACATTGTACCCTTGATCTAAAGCAGATGACCATCTATTCAAGGTACTCAACATTTTAGTAACAGTCGATTTTCTTTGGCTGAAACCAAATTGGTTAGTACAAAGCAACTTGTTAATTTCTAGATAGTTCACAAATGTATCACATATAAAATTTTCAAATACTTTACTACAAGCACATATATAATTATTAACCGCCGTTTTGGATCCTTTTTTATGAATGGGAACTATCTTGGCAATTTTCCATTCTTTGGGAATTGTTCCCGATATAAATAATAATTGAAAAATTTTGGCAAGAGGAAAGGAAAATATATCAGAAAAATACTATAGAATAAATTGAGGAATTCCATCTGGTCCTGTAGATATATAGCAGGGAATAACCGGAACCGAAATTTACCGGAACGGAACCAGCAACCAGAACCGTCCATTTAAACCGCATCCGGAACCGGAACCTGGTCTTCGAAATTTATATATAGTAAAACAGATGAAGGAAGAAATGAAGGTATAGTGGATTTAAAATGCATTAAAAAATGACTTTTACATTAAACTTAATGTATTGCGATGGTATTATTGCCTTTCTGAAACTTTAAAGAGACTGAGGAAGCTAATAATGTTTATTTATCGATCAAATATGTCGGTTTTTGGACATTCAGAGCAAAAAATGTCTTCCACTATACACCATTGCGCATACTGCGTCAAATCGAATGTGCTTACAAAGCTTGGAGCGTAGAATACACACTTTCGCTGTCTCCAGTCGCCTCCTTTTACTACACATACGTTTGTTACATGTTCTTCTGTAGGAAACTTGAAATTATTGGTTCATATGATTTTAAGAGTAATTAATAGATATAAGGTAATTTTCTGATCAATGGTTACAGACACTGTTCAGGCTAGTGTTGGACAAACAGTGCCCGTCAGTTAGATAATATTGATGTTATCTTTCTAGTCAGAATGCTACAAATGAGACAAACTGTGATGCTGCTCGCACAGTTTCAATAAATACAGTTCAAAATAGCTGCTACAAGCATCGACCTGGCTTTGATTTAACAAACTCCTGCAGGATATTATGAAAAATTCCTGCTCAAATTATGTGCCCTACTTACGTTTCACACGGCAAATTGGTTAGTTAATCTTTTCTTTTGCTTGGTTGTATTGGAGCTTGATCATTGTATATTACATATGTTTGGATTACAGGATGAAGCAAAAAAACGTAGAAAATTTCAAACAAAATTTTTAAAACCGGAATTCCGGTCTCGGTATGGTTTTTGCCCTTTGCCGGAACCGCAGCCGGAACACGATTTTCGCCGGAACCGGAATTCCGGTTACTCCCTGATATATATGTAATTATATATCTTTTGAATGATTTGTACACGACTAATTAATTCGAAGGGGTGTAGTTGGATAAAAATGTTAAGAGTCAAGTAATGTCATTAGCTCGTGACGATTAATGACAGATATATAGGTATGTAAGCAAATTGTGCACCTGGTGCAGTTCGCATGACTGCTATTTTGGACACCCCTGACATAGGCATCGTTTATTTAATTACGTACGTATAATTTTAATATGGAATCTTAAAAATAATTTTCCATTAAACAGAGTCGTAAGGTGTTAAACAGCAATATACTGTAGCAAATGAATAGTTGTTGCGGCACTCAATTAATATAGTACCATACGTCTCGCCTCTTCACGGGTGAAGATGGTACTTGAAGGGGGCTTCAAAACGGGCCCCAATGTGACCACCGGAGCCCAAATATCATTGGAGTTTACTCCAGATTAGCTGGGGGAAAACCGTGGCTCCAGGGTTAAATGATGGGGTCATAATAACTGAATTTTATCATGATTTCCATGCTTTTGCAACGTATATTTCGTCGCAGATTTACTGAACATGTATCATTTTAGTCAGTCATTCATTTTACTATGAATTTATCATGAATAATCGAAATAAAAGCAGATGTATACGGTTGTATTTTAATCGTTTTTAATAGGACGAAAATTTTTGTTATCACTCAAAATGGCTTCATGAGGGCTGACCTGGCGGGATGACAAAATTTACCTGGAGGAACCGCCAAATCCAGGTAGAACAATTTTGTAGGGCCCTTTTCCCCCTTTGTGTAGAGGCTAGTTTAATTCATGGTTTCCTCAGCTGGCGGCGTAGGATCATTGATTTCACTCATCTTCTATAAATTAAGCAAAATATGCGCTGAAGTTACTTTATGAATGAAAATTGTCTCTCGTAGTAGCCTCTACTTGTATGACATATACGGCATCTGCAGCCGTGTCACATTATTCCACAACATGACTGCCAACGATGTTTGAGAGTTGGTGTTCAAGATTCGGATTTGTCATGTCGGCGATGGCACTCTTGTAAATCCGCAGCCGCAGCATCCGGATTTAACGTACATGACGATTCGGTGGCCATGGAGTCGGTTGTTATAGCTGCTGCAGTTTTTCGAGCAGCGAACGGTTGTCTCCAGGGAAGGATTCCCGGATAATAATAGTTGTCGAAGCTACGTGTTCCGTTGTTGGTCACCGACACTGTACCGACAGCAGGCAGCTGCTGCTACGGCACCGCCGGCGACGACGATTGGTCGGTTTGCCGTTCTCGACGGCGGCCGCGCCACTGCATCGCTCGACTGCGATGACGTTGCCGGCCGCGGCGGCTCGCCATTATCGGTGGCACCACGACGACGACGACCGCCGCCGCCGCTGCCGCCGTTCACATCGTGCTGCCGCTGGTGACGGTGCTGCTGTAGCAACAGCTGTTGTTGGCTACAAAACTTGTCGTCGACCAGCCGCTATTCTTCGAAGGAAATACGGCATCGCTTCGCCAAGCGAGTGCCGCGGAACATTCCCATGTACACCGGATGTTTCCATGTTATCGATGCGACCTGGCCAATATAATTGTGGTCGGAAGACGGATTTCGTCCAGCTGTACGTTGTAGCTTGTGGAAGTGCTATGGCATCCAGCATGTTGAGGGTAATATTCATGGGTGGTACCGCGAAGCATGGCTCGACCAATTATGGTGACCATGGTTTTGCTCAAATTACAAAGAAAAATGTGAAATTTCTACGCTTAGACCTTGTTTTTAGTTAGATGTTTTCCGTTTAAATGACAGAAATTTAGAAATAAATGATAAGTGTCGCAGCCTATATATATTGTTTTTAAGTTACCATGCTTTTCGGCCATTACTTTGTTTAATCCGCAGCTGCGTTTAAGAAGACGCTAATGACTGAGTTATATTGATGCTGCTATCTGATACGGCAGGCTCATCATCCACCGTGTTTGATCTTAGCCGAACCCATGGGCACGCGTATTGAATGTTGAGTGTTCGCAATCTGCATATCGGATACGATCCGGTAGAGTTTGAATTTTTCTGACTCATGTGAAGTTCCCCCGCTACCAGCTTTCACTTCCTGTCAGGCTTTTCCCTGGGTTCAACGTATAATGTTTTATCTCTGTAAGCCTCAGGAAATATTATTCTCAGCGTATAGCATGGATTCACAATTGAACATTACAATTTTTTTGCAAAGATTTTCCTTCACTTTTATAATGGGAACCTAACATGATTCCGTGGGCGTTTCCACATTGCGTCTGATACTATCCGTTTTCGGTCACATTGTGTACAATCTTAAGATGATCAAATCATATGCCCTACCGTGCAATGGTATAATGGAAACCTAACATGATTCCAGTGGGCGTTTCCGCGCTTGCATCTGATACTATCCCGGTTTTCAGTCGCACTATTTTCATAAGATGACCAAATCATATGCCCTACCGTGCACTGGGTGCCTGTTACTGCTTGTTCAGGATCACCATAGATTCGATTTCCTGTGGCGGACGTGTTGTGTTCTGGCGCTTAGGGATCAGCCTGTTGTCCTCTTTCGCTTGCCATTGCGGCAGACGTTGTGCCGTCGGCTAATCGTTAGCCGCTGTCGGCCAGCGTTGGTCGTATCTCAGCGCTTTGTTTGTACACGACGCCATACGCCCGCTCACGTGACGCTGTTCTGAGTTTTTTCGCTGTAGCGCGCTTATTATTGTCGTATGTGTCACCCATCGGGGCTCTCGGTTATAAAAGTGATGTTTTCCCATAGCACTCAACCAGAAATTTGCCAATTTTGTAGACACGGCTATAGTTCACGATTCCGCTCGATTTTAAATTTCGAATGGTATTTGTAGCTTTCACACGGAGGAATGTCTGGATACTTTTAGTCATTACCCGAGTGCCACACCCCCAGTACTTTCTGCATGACTAAAATAATCAAGTTTGTCTTTGCGGGGCAAAAATACACCATAAATTTTTCCATGTGAAGCTCGAGAAATCGCTTAGTTTATGTTCTTTAGGGTTAAAACACTACAATTGCTGCTAGTCGATATATATAATGCACATTGCTATTAAACATTATCTGAGAATCAGTTATTTCAAACATTTTCCCTATTTGCAGTCTGCCCAGTTCAGCTGGGGGTGATCCTAGGAGAGGGCCCTCGAGAAACACAACATCCTAAGGGGCGTCTATCTTCGGTTAACCCAGGTACGTTCGAGACAGTTTTGGAAAACCTAAAAGGGTTTGATTTTCGAGATTTTCACAGGTTTGACGGATAACATCTATATTCTTTCTCCAGCTTTTCCATATACAATAAGCTCCGGCTATCACAAAACCACAGTCAGGGATTGTTGCTTCCCACAGAAGTATGCGCGTGAAAAAAATCGGGCGTCCGGCGGATACCCACAAAATTAAAAGAGTGTGCATAGTCAATAGAACAGTACCTGAGAGCTTAGTTTTTGTCAGCCGTCCAAATCCCGAAAAATGAAACTTTGTCGGTAGCTTTAAAGGTTAATCAGTTATCGGTTACGTTTCAAAATTGGCTATATTATATAAAGGGTAGCTCTATCTTTTGCATAGCGGCCACTAAACGCAAGCACCTGATCTTTCCGACGATAGCGACCGCAGTTATGTATCCAGGAATCTGGCGCAGCGGGTACGCATGACTCAGGAGAGGGCGTTACTCGCAACGCGTGAACTCAAGATTTGAATCCATACTCCGGCGGCTATCCGTATATATTTGCCGCAATTCTGTCATCTTAGCCCTCGTCATTATTTTGTTCCTTAATAGAAGCTGTTCGTTTTAAACGGCTTCCTTACTATACAACGAATTTCCATTTTTGAGTTCAGAAATTAATTCATTTTTCCAAAAAAAAAAATAAGCGAACCCTTCCGTGTTTTGGTAGCGAGGAGAAAAAACTAAAGGTTCTGTGATTTTTATATGTGCTGAAAATTGCCTTAATGCTTTGAAAAAGTACTATTGTGCACGTCGTGGGACTTTGAGACGGCTTAGGAAGCTCAATTTGGAACCTCAGCATAGGAACAGTCCGGAATAGTCACATACGCTCCGTTTCTCGCTTCACCTCGCTGCTTGAGATACACAAGCTGCCATTTAATACCTGGGAACAGATTAAGCTTAAACTAAAAATTCTAACTCTGCCAGCTTATATCAGCTATTTAAGGCTTACATGTGTCAAAAATTTCAGTACTGTATGGATCATCATATAAAAATTATTGATATAATAATAATAATAATATATATATATATAATAATAATAAATAATATGGACAAAGTGGAAAATTTTAACATACGACAATAAATTGAAGTGTGCTACACCAAAATCTTGAGACAGCGTTCACGTTGAGTCGGATGCGTTATGTGCGTTCGTTGTTACAAACAAAGCGTCTGATTCGATACGACCAAACGCTGTGCCGACAGTGTGCTACGATTATGCTGACTACGTTTTGCCGCAATGTTGCGAAGTCGATGATAGAGGACATTTTAACATTGCGCATGATTCCCTTTGAATGCGCACAGAATATTCACATTACATTCGATCCGATGGCACACAGGTGAATATTATCGGAATCTAATCGGGTGATCCTCAATAAAAAGCAGTAAGCATGCACCCAGTGCACGGTAGGGGCATATGATTTGGTCATCTTAGATCGGACACAACGTGACCGAAAACCGGGATAGTATCAGATGCAATGTGGAAACGCCCACTGGAATCATGTTAGGTTTCCATTATACCATTGCACGGTAGGGCATATGATTTGATCATCTTAGATCGGACACAATGTGACCGAAAACCGGGATAGTATCAGACGCAATGTGGAAACGCCCACTGGAATCATGTTAGGTTTCCATTATAAAAGTGAAGGAAAATCTTTGCAAAAAAATTGTAATGTTCAATTGTGAATCCATGCTATACGCTGAGAATAATATTTCCTGAGGCTTACAGAGATAAAACATTATACGTTGAACCCAGGGAAAAGCCTGACATGATAAGTTAAGCTGGTAGCGGGGGAACTTCACATGAGTCAAAAATTCAAACTCTACCGGATCGTATCCGATATGCAGATTGCGAACACTCTACATTCAATACGCGTGCCCATGGGTTCGGCTAAGATCAAACACGGTGGATGTGAGCCCGCCGTATTATATAGCAGCATCAATATAACTCAGTCATTAGCGTCTTCTTAAAACGCAGCTGCGGATTAAACAAAGTAATGGCCGAAAGCATGGTAACTTAAAAACAATATATATAGGCTGCGACACTTATCATTTATTTCTAAATTTCTGTCATTTAAACGGAAAACATCTAATAATAACGGTCTAAGCGTAGAAATTCCACATTTTTCTTTGTAATTTTAGGAAAACCATGGTCACCATCATTGGTCGAGCCATGCTTCGCGGTACCATCATGGACATTACCATCATCATGCTGGATGCCATAGCACTTCCACAGCTACAACGACAGCTGGACGAAATCCGTCTTCCGACCACAATTATAGTGCCCAGGTCGCATCGATATGGAAACATCCGGTGTACATGGAATGTTCCGCGGCACTCGCTTGGCGAAGCGACGCCGTATTTTTCGAAGTAATACGGCTTGTCGACGACAAATTTTGTCGCCAACAACAGCTGTTGCTACAGCAGCACCGTCACCAGCGGCAGCACGATTTGAACGGCGGCAGCGGCGGCGGCGGTCGTCGTCGTCGTGGTGCCACCGATAATGGCGACCGCCGCCGCCGGCAACGTCATCGCAGTCGAGCATGCAGTGGCGCGGCCGCCGTCGAGTACGGCAACCCGACCAATCGTCGTCGCCGGCGGTGCCGTAGCAGCAGCTGCTGCTGTCTCCGGTACACGTGTGGCTACCAACGACGGACACGTAGCTTCGACAACTATTATTATTCGTCGTCCCTAGCAAACCGTCCGTCGAGAACTGCAGCAGCTATAACAACCGACTCCATGGCCACCGAATCGCGATGTACCGGTTTGGCATGCTGCGGCTGCGGATTTACAAGAGTGCCATCGCGACACGTGACAAATCCGTATTTGGAACACCACTCTCAAGCATCGTCGCATGCATGTTGTGGAATAATGTGACACTGGCTGCAGATGCCGTATATATATCATACAAGTAGAGGCTACTACGAGAGACAATTTTCATTCATAAAGTAACTTCAGCGCATATTTTGCTTAATTATGAAGATGAGTGAAATCAATGATCCTACGCCGCCAGCTGAGGAAACCATGAATTAAACTAGCCTCTACACAAAGGGGGAAAAGGGCCCTACAAAATTGTTCTACCTGGATTTGGCGGTTCCTCCAGGTAAATTTTGTCATCCCGCCAGGTCAGCCCTCATGAAGCCATTTTGAGTGATAACAAAAATTTTCGTCCTATTAAAAACGATTAAAATACAACCGTATACATCTGCTTTTATTTCGATTATTCATGATAAATTCCATAGTAAAATGAATGACTGACTAAAATGATACATGTTCAGTAAATCTGCAACGAAATATACGTTGCAAAAGCATGGAAATCATGATAAAATTCAGTTATTATGACCCCATCATTTAACCTGGAGCCACGGTTTTCCCCCAGCTAATCTGGAGTAAACTCCCAATGATATTTGGGCTCCGGTGGTTACATTTGGGGCCCGTTTCGAAGCCCCCTTCAAGTACCATCTTCACCCGTGAAGAGGCGAGACGTATGGTACTATATTAATTGAGTGCCGCAACAACTATTCATTTGCTACAGTATATTGCTGTTTAACACCTTACGACTCTGTTTAATGGAAAATTATTTTTAAGATTCCATATTAAAATTATACGTACGTAATTAAATAAACGATGCCTATGTCAGGGGTGTCCAAAATAGCAGTCATGCGAACTGCACCAGGTGCACAATTTGCTTACATACCTATATATCTGTCATTAATCGTCACGAGCTAATGACATTACTTGACTCTTAACATTTTTATCCAACTACACCCCTTCGAATTAATTAGTCGTGTACAAATCATTCAAAAGATATATAATTACATATATATCAGGGAGTAACCGGAATTCCGGTTCCGGCGAAAATCGTGTTCCGGCTGCGGTTCCGGCAAAGGGCAAAAACCATACCGAGACCGGAATTCCGGTTTAAAAATTTTGTTTGAAATTTTCTACGTTTTTTTGCTTCATCCTGTAATCCAAACATATGTAATATACAATGATCAAGCTCCAATACAACCAAGCAAAAGAAAAGATTAACTAACCAATTTGCCGTGTGAAACGTAAGTAGGGCACATAATTTGAGCAGGAATTTTTCATAATATCCTGCAGGAGTTTGTTAAATCAAAGCCAGGTCGATGCTTGTAGCAGCTATTTTGAACTGTATTTATTGAAACGGTGCGAGCAGCATCACAGTGTGTCTCATTTATAGCATTCTGATTAGAAAGTTATCATCATTATGATCTAACTGACGGGCACTGTTTGTCCAACGCTAGCCTAAACAGTATCTCTGACCATTGATCAGAAAATTACCTTCTATCTATTATTTTCTCTTAGAATCATATAAACCAATAATTTTAAGTTTCCTACAGAAGAACATGCAACAAACGTATGTGTAGTAAAAGGAGGCGACTGGAGACAGCGAAAGTGTGTATTCTACGCTCCAAGCTTTGTAAGCACATTCGATTTGACGCAGTATGCGCAATGGTGTATAGTGGAAGACATTTTTTGCTCTGAATGTCCAAAAACCGACATATTTGATCGATAAATAAACATTATTAGCTTCCTCAGTCTCTTTAAAGTTTCAGAAAGGCAATAATACCATCGCAATACATTAAGTTTAATGTAAAAGTCATTTTTTAATGCATTTTAAATCCACTATACCTTCATTTCTTCCTTCATCTGTTTTACTATATATAAATTTCGAAGACCAGGTTCCGGTTCCGGATGCGGTTTAAATGGACGGTTCTGGTTGCTGGTTCCGTTCCGGTAAATTTCGGTTCCGGTTATTCCCTGCTATATATCTACAGAACCAGATGGAATTCCTCAATTTATTCTATAGTATTTTTCTGATATATTTTCCTTTCCTCTTGCCAAAATTTTTCAATTATTATTTATATCGGGAACAATTCCCAAAGAATGGAAAATTGCCAGATAGTTCCCATTCATAAAAAAGGATCCAAAACGGCGGTTAATAATTATATATGTGCTTGTAGTAAAGTATTTGAAAATTTTATATGTGATACATTTGTGAACTATCTAGAAATTAACAAGTTGCTTTGTACTAACCAATTTGGTTTCAGCCAAAGAAAATCGACTGTTACTAAAATGTTGAGTACCTTGAATAGATGGTCATCTGCTTTAGATCAAGGGTACAATGTGGATGCTATTTACCTTGACCTTTCTAAGGCATTTGATAGCGTTTCACATCCGCAACTACTTCAGGTTATATCCAGCTTTGTGTTAAGGGCAGGTTATATGATTGGTTCAAATGCTATCTAACGAATCGCTTTCAATATACTGAAATAAATGGATAGAAATAAATAAGCCTTCACAAACAAAAGAGATTAAATCTGGTGTCCCTCAAGGTAGTGTGTTAGGCCCCGTTTTTTTTCTTTTATACTTCAATAATATAGAAAATTTTCTAAAAAATTTAGAATCAAAGGCCTTTGCTGACGACCTGAAGTTATTTTTGATCTATAAAAACAATGATAATATAACCATACATCCTGATTTAAATTCGGTTTTTAAGTGGGCTGAACAAAAACAACTTAGACCAGCTTTTGAAAAGTGTGGTTGTTTTTATCTCGGTCGTCACACCGCTAAATGTCAATATACATTAGGTAACACTATTCTTCAGCAATTTAATAGAATTAAAGATTTGGGCATTTTACTGTCTGATACTCTCAAATCATCTCTACATTGTCATGAGATTAAGAAGCGTGCCTGTATCAGAGTTAATTTAGTATTTTCTGCTCTCGTGATATTGCTTTTTTGAAGTGTATGTATAAAACTTATGTTCGGCCCATAGTTGAATATGCCACCGAACTTTGGTCTCCTTTTTACATTAAAGATATAGATGCTATTGAGCCGGTACAGACTCTTTACGACGAGATTACCTAGTTTGTAAGGTTTTTCTTACTATGATAGACTAGTTCGCCTTAAATTACCATCTTTGGAAGAACGTAGGATTATAAGAGACCTAATGATGGTGTATAAAATTGACCTAAATTTTAATGAATTTTTTCAATTTATGGATACAGATATACAAACACGAGGACATTTATTTAAGTTGAGAAAACCTACATTTAAAGCGGATATTCGAAAATATTCCTTTGCTGTTAGAGTAATCGATCTGTGGAATACACTCGACAGTCACATTGTGTCAGCACCTTCTACGCAGTGCTCTAAACAACGCTTGGAAAAGTTTGATTTTAAACCGTTTCTAAAGGGCAGGGGATTAGTAGTCAGTCAAATGGCCCTCCCTTGCCCTACTAGTTAGTTCTAACATAATGATATAAATTACTGACTTGCTTTCAAATTTTTTTTCTTCGTTGGTATTATAAATCATATGATTTACATTATATTTTTTCTATTTTTTCTCTTTTTTTCGTTATGCTATATTCTTATTTTATAATTTCACACTGTTTTGATAGAATTTTGTTCTTGATTGAATCTAGTAAATTTGATAATAATAATAATAATAATATTGTTACAACAACTGTATAATCGACACAAATATTGGCCTAACACAGATAGGTTTTCAGCTCCATAATCGTTGAGGTAATATGTATTGTTTGATACGCACAAACAAAACAATGGTCCGCTCTGAAAATATGAGTTAAATCGGTCTACCCGTTCCATTGTTGTATAACAAAATAATTTGAGTTAGAAATTTAGAGTTTGACGCCTCTTTATTTTAAAAATGAACGCTGTATTTTTTGTTATATATTCTATCATGCCGGAAAAGGTAACACATGCCCGATTAAATTATCAATAACTGTAACATTTATATAAATATATATATATATATATTAAAATTATCTTTCATTTCATTAATCCAATATATATAGCCACAACGTAGCTCCATTTCTTCAAGTATAACAACTGATTTAGACAACAAATCCGTGATAATCAATATGACGAAAGTGTTGTAGTATGGTATGGTGTATTATATTACCTTTATTCGTTCGAGAAAAGCGTAATTACATTAATAGTGTAATAGTCACTAAAGGGAATACCTTCCATAACACCAAAGGTTAGTGTGTCATCAAGTTATCCTGGATTACAGCAAAATTTAGATGGCTTTACACAAAACGACGGTAGGTTGTCGAACTCCAGCTACCTAAATATCAGTGTGCATCCGCAAATTCGGGTTCGGCGAAAATCGTGTTCCGGTTCCGGCAAAGGGCAAAAACAATAGGTAATTCCGGTTTAAAAATTTTGTTTCATATGTGGTCCGAACATGTAATAGATACACAATGATCAAGTTCCAAGACAATCAAACAAAAGAAAAGATTAACTCAGCTATACATAACTAGAACACATAAGTTCAGTCGAAATCTTTCATCTTGACCATGCAGGAGTTTGTTAACTATACAAAGCCTAGTCGATGCGTGTAGCAGCTATTTTACCCATTCAAAAGTCTGCCTTGCTAGAATGTTAAATTGTTATTGTTCAGAAATTGTTAAATCGGTAAGTTAGAATTAAACTAGTCCAACTCGGTAATAAAGTATGGCTTATTTAGAAGTAATCAGCTGTAAGCTTGGCTAAGGTGAATTGCGTCAAGCACGAGCCAGTGCGCTTGTAAACTTTGTAAATCAGTTAGCCTTGGAGTAAGGGTATTATGTGCACAAAGCCAGAAACTGCATTCATGGTAATCAACTGTATTTATTGAAACTGTGCGAGCAGTATCAGTTTGTCTCATTTATAGCATTTTGATCAGAAAGTCATCATCGTCATCTAGTTGAGTGGAACTGGTTAACTTACGCTAGCCTAAACATTGTCTCTGACCACTGACCAGAAAATTATTGTATAGCTTCTTTTATGTTCTTTTGTAACCACAAAAGCCAATAATTCCAAGATTGCTACAGTATGTAACAAACGTATGTACAGTAAAGCGGCGGTTTTAGACAGCGCGAAAGTGTTTCGTCTGCGCTCCATGTGTTAGAAGCACATTCAGTTTGACGCAATTTAAGCAAGGCCGTATAGTGGAAAATATTTCTTAGCTCTGGGTGCCTAAAAACGAGATACTGATCGATAAATAAACGTTATTAGCTTCCTCAGTTTCTTCAAATTTCCAGAGAGGAAATAATGTCAGCAATACATTAACTTTAATGTAAAAATTATTTTAATACATGTTAAATCGACTGTACCGTCATTTCTTCCTTTATCTGTTTTACTATATATAAATTTCGAAGACCAGGTTCCAGTTCCGGATCCTGGTTTAAAATGACGGTTCGGGTAAATTTCGGTTCAAGTTATTCAAGGCTAAATATGTACTACATATATTGTAAAAGACAGATTCGCACAAAACATTTGAAACACAATGGAATCCCAATGATCTCAGCGAAGCATCTAATTGTAACAAAATAAACGTTATTATTAACGTTCTTTAGAAAGAGCTACAATAAAATCTCATCGATATAACTACATTATTTATTACCGTTGGGTTTATCCTAGGTAATAACAAGCATTAATTGTTCGTCTAAGGCGTCGTAACCTTCGAGTAAACTAAACAACTGCTGCAGGTATTCTTAAATTTTTCACCGATTGAACAAACTAGAAAGACGCATGGGCTAGGATATCGGCTAAATAGTCTTTCCAAAAGTCGGTTTGTAACGTTCTTGCTGGCTCTAACCGCGAAATTCGGGGGCGGAGGTGAAGCAGAATGACACCCCAAGGAATTGCCCCAAAATTTACACACTTATGTAATTTGGGGCGCTGATCGCGAATCGGCGTTCCCGAGATATGACCTATGAAAGTTGGCCCTGTGTTTTGCTGTGCCCATTCGCTCACTTACTGTAGGTCGACTCGGCAGCCGTCAGTAACTTGACGTGAGAACGCATCGCGTATATTTTTATTTTATTTTTATGCTTTCTTATTGCGACTTGCATTGCTGTTCAGCTATAATTATCAATGCTCAGTTGTTACAATTAATGCGGTGCATATGCATTTTTATTGTGTAAAATAGTGAAAAGCGTGAAAATTAACACGAATTCAAACACCTGATCGGTAATGACGAGCAAACAATAACAATTAGGATCCGGCAATCCCCAACAAAATGTTCATCCACGCCTGTTGTGGCTCCCGCCCCAACCGTTCACGCCACATGAATTCATCGCAAAGGGCAGGAATGACTTCACGACAGTCAGCGTACCGGGTTTTGTTTTTCAATCTACTCCAGTACGCCTCGACTGAGTTGGTACAGACTCCCGTGACTGGAACGACGAAATTGCGGGAGTGGTTGCCCGTCTGATGAATGTATGGTGGATTAACCCCGGCCATAGCATTGATGCCACGATATGCTCGCCACTCATCGCTCCAGATGGTCGTACCGGGACGGCCAAATAGCTGAATCAATGGAAGTAGGGTTGCAGCATCTCTGGTGCCCACCAAGACCAGCGCGCTACCTGAACCTAAGTTAACCATTTTAAATGATTCCACACTCAACCTTGTCCGCGGAAGTGTTACAAAAATACCACTATCCACATTATCCATCAAAATGTAATCTGTGTAAATTGCATTGTGCGCTGGGGTACATTGTTGAACTCTGTATAAATCATTCGAGAAATTTGCGTTTTGCCCAGGGCTCAGTGGCGAATCCCGAATGACATTGGAAAATTGATCATAGAAACAACTTGGGGTATTTTTTGGGGTAAAAACCGAGCCAGTTGGTCAACGAATAGCTGCTGTACCACATTTATTACCGGTTGACGGCACACAAACAATATGTTGCAAAACAATGGGTTATTATTGCGTGAAGCGAAGAAAATTTTCGCTTGTTTTACTTTTTGCTGCAAATGAAACTGTAGAGTCATTAGAAACCGTTCGGTGAAAAAATTTTGAATTTCGATCATCAGCCCCGCCTCCACTGACATAAAAAGAAAATAAAAAACTGTCAAAATACTGCGAATTATTTAAACTCCGATATTGGATGGACCCGGGTGAGGCACGGGTTAAATATTGCATTTGAAGCTTACCTGACACTCTCCCAACTGGCATAATCACCGGCAGCACCTTCTTCGCTTCAGGACACCAATCTCAATTAGACCATTTATATATACACCCTGCATTGTCAGATTTGAAACGGAACAAATCGTTGATGTCGTACACGGTGAAAGCAACAGGGTAGGCAGGTCCAACAACAGCCATCGAAACAAATGCAACTTCAAACAAGAAAAAGTATGCAAACAACAGACAAGGGCGTGAGAAAATCTTTCTCAGTAAAAAAGGATGCAAACGACCGACATTGGCGTGAGAAAATCTTTCTCAGTAAATTTTCTCTCCCAATAGCTGGTGTACAAGTTTGCATGCTACGTTATGTGCCTAACCCGGGAGCTACATATTACGTATGCGTGCTGCACATTACCGTATAATATAACATACGCGTTATCATTATACGCGATGCGTTCTCACATCAAGTTACTGACGGCTGCCGAGTCGACCTACAGTAAGTGAGCGAACGAGCACAGCAAAACACAGGGCCAACTTTAATAGGTCATATCTCGGGAACCAGGGGTCATGCAGGGAAACGGAGGCCAGATTCGTGATCAGCGCCCCAAATGACATAGCTTTCTGTTTTATTTCTATTATATTGATCAGGTTTATTACTGTTAATTATTTTCCACCTGCACTGTTTGTTGCTGTTAATTACTTTCTGCCCGTTCTAAACTATCAAAACTGCAGCGTTTCAAACCTCTTTGGGAAACTCGCACAACAGTTCAACTGAGCCACTATGTAATTCAGTACACGTTTGTTAAAACGTGGCTGAGTGGTCCAGCTCGCGGTCCCGTCCTACCAGTGCAAAAGTTATGTGTTCAATTCCGGCCGGACATCTGATTTTAACATATTAAATCGTTTTTCATGAAACTACATGATGCTCCTAACATATAAAATTATTATGGGACCAACAAGTTACAAAAAAGACGATTGAACTCCTAGATATGTCGTTTATCTCTGAACTGATAAACGATGAATTTATTGATATGCCAAAGTTGACACTACGTAGACTCAAAATATTAGCGAGCAGAACTATAGAAACGCAGATAACAATGTAACAGGCTTCAGGTCGAAAATAAGATTCCAAAATTATGAAAAACCCAAAGGTTTGTGCGAATCATCTAGTTAACTCCCCTAGCCAGTCATATGACACAGAGACTGTTGTACATGATTTAAACCACGCAAGATTCTGACTAAAAGGCGTCATATGCACAGCATAACAACAAGGTACGAAAGGATCGGGCATAGCCAGAAGCTTCTATAGATTCAGGGCCTTTTATGATATTCACGGTGTATACATGGAGGAACACTGAATGTGCTAGGTGGCACAGCTTAAACGAACCTTTCACACATAATCGTGACATTCATCTTTCTGTTAAAATTTCAAGGAGGCACACAGATACTGTACGGTCTCCTCATGCCTCCCTCGGTTACGCGCCGCTGAGTCGCCACAACTGACCGACTGTCGCTTTGAAGCATGCGAGCAGCGAACAGCGAGCAAATTATAAAATTTCAAGGTAAAATTGTATTTTCGCACGAATTACAATCCAACTGTATTGTTGAGCGAACAAATTTCAGGACATTATCGGGCATTTTTTTATTTTTACCAAGTATTGTGGTATCATTATGTACAAATGAAAAACGTAACGCAAAATCAAAAGTATGAATCTCAATAAAACAACAAAAGATTATAGCTCATAAGCACTAGTTTACCTATCGGAGCATACCTCCCAATATACAGTACTCGCCAAAAATGACCGTCGCATTTCGAGCGAGCGACTTCGAGCGAGTCGCGAGCGAGTCTCGAGCGAGTGGCTCGCTCGAGATTTCGCAACTATATCAATTAATAGAAAATTCTATTTTTAGAACAAATTTATTTCGAGCGAGTCGCGAGCGACCGACAGTCATTTTTGGCGGGTACTGTATTTTCTGTAAATCTCCCATTATGTGCGAATGAAGCATTGTTTACTATATAATGGAAATCCAAAATGATGAATCTGCATAAACCAACAAAAGATTATAGTTTAGCAGCCTTGTTTACCTACAGGAGCATATCTCCCAATATTTTTGTAAATATCACATCAAGTACAAATGGCCAATGTACAATTTAGACCGCATGTGTATGTTCAAAACATGTCTATACTTGCCAGAAATGTGCGTTCAATGCTCACTCGACTTTCGATTCAATATTCGTTCGAAAAAAACTAAGTATAATTAGCCAAAGGCCACCACTATGAACGCGTTATCGAGTATCAATACCGTCCCGATCACGGACAATATTTACGTTTGATACCTGGCTTCTTCACTGGGTCAAAATTTATAGGAGAACCAATCAATACCGTCCCGATCACGGACAATACGTTTGATACCTGGCTTCTTCACTGGGTCAAAATTTATAGGAGGACCAATCAATACCGTCCCGATCACGGACAATATTTACGTTTGATACCTGGCTTCTTCACTGGGTCAAAATTTATAGGAAAACCAATCAATACCGTCCCGATCACGGACAATACGTTTGATACCTGGCTTCTTCACTGGGTCAAAATTTATAGGAGGACCAATCAATACCGTCCCGATCACGGACAATATTTACGTTTGATACCTGGCTTATTCACTGGGTCAAAATTTATAGGAGGACCAATCAATACCGTCCCGATCACGGACAATATTTACGTTTGATACCTGGCTTCTTCACTGGGTCAAAATTTATAGGAGGACCAATCAATACCGTCCCGATCACGGACAATATTTACGTTTGATACCTGGCTTCTTCACTGGGTCAAAATTTATAGGAGGACCAATCAATACCGTCCCGATCACGGACAATATTTACGTTTGATACCTGGCTTCTTCACTGGGTCAAAATTTATAGGAGGACCAATCAATACCGTCCCGATCACGGACAAT
>JASANE010022598.1:0-12554 GCA_030248225.1 Trileptium ribeirensis | reverse complement strand
CAAGTTTGTTCACCATTGCATGAACAGGACAATAATTCATAGGGGAAACGGTTAAACTAACTTGGGCAATTTGTTGCTTCGGTGTATTATATGCCTTACATAAGTTATATACTAACATATAAAAATAAAAACATCCAAAACAGCTAGGTAAGCAACACAAATTATCGGTGACTTGACCAGGAATAGTTAAATTGAATAATGAATAACTCGATATTTGAAGTTCATCGAAACAGCAATACTAGAATGGTCAGTAGCTACTACTGTACCGCATATCGGTGCTTAAACAGTGTGCTGCAAAGCGTGCGCACGTTGGCCAGACACCATGCGGCACACCGCCGCCAAAACGCATAACCAAAGAGGTTCTCCTCACACTGTCTCAAAATTCTAAAACACAAGCTAGCAGACCGTCTGAAATTATTAACAAAAACATTTTAAGACGCCATTTTGTTCATGGTGTGCCTGACACTGTGTGGGGTACATAAGTTTGCAATGGTGGTGACATTATAACGTGAACGCCACATTAGGCTTAGATTGTTCTGTTAAGACCAATACTAGAGGAATGGTCTGCCAGCATAGCATACGAATTTACGGTGTCGTTTTGTTCCTTATAAAAGTCTATGAAAATCCTTCTACATCAGTGATGGTACTTACTGGATCACCAGGTCAGTTGATCAAATGGCTCAATATAGCTGACAATCAGATGGTTTACTATGCTTAGATTATTGAGCCAGTGAATATGTGGCAAATTAGCCAGGGACTGCGTGTTTGTTTCTATTTTCATCAAGGATGGGCTAACGTTACAGAAGGTTTAAATGCACCTAGGTTATTGAATCCATTGGATATGTGGCAACTGGCACAAGGAGTATGTATTTGTTTTTGAAAAAATCCATAAAATAATCGATTACACAATAAACAGTATACACGTACAGTTGCAATTGGAATTGGAGGATCTGATTCGTCTAACTTCTTTGCAGCAGCTTCGAGCTGTGGTAGGAGCTTTTCGCACTGAGAACAGCTATAATAATAGAAAAGATGAGCAGAGGGTTGAATCTTTTCAGAAGAGTAGACAACGTGGCTCGTGTGTATAAAGCTAATTTTAACAAGTTCTAAAAAACACAGCCAATTGTTAAAAATAAGGGACAAATAGTCTCAAGTTACTACTGAAGTCTTATGTTTAAACTATGCATATGCGTTGAAACACAGGCTAAGCTTCAGGTATTATTATATAAAATATCGCCTACATATATGCGTTAAATAAAACGAATGTTGACATATTGAAGTAAATATATAATTTAAAAATTATTCCAAACGCTAAAGGGTGTGAAATATGACATAATTACTACAAACGTGTTTGGGCAAAACACTCCCGGCTTCACTGGGTGGGAGTCATATCTAACTATTTAGCTAACACCTTATTTTCTTTATGCCTGGAAAAGTCACATATGATATAAAGATGTGATTGCAAAGATGCAATGCAATATCCAATGAATTACTGCTGTGATGTGATATCCTTCACTTACCAAGATATGTACTCAGATCAGAACGTATATACTTTTGCATGAACGTACTTTCAGATAGGGAAGTTTGATTAAGTCAAAATCAATTTATATGACTGGCTGATTTCAGTAAGAGTGTTCCTTAACTGATTTGTGTTCGTTTTTACGCTGTAGTTAAAGACAGTAAAATCAATGCAATGTTACTGAGAAAAAGGCCCATAAAATGTATTAATTTACTAATTGAATCCAAATTTAGATATAAATTTACTACTAAATATCGTTCTTACGACGGTTTGTAAAACATGAGAAGCACAATCGGTGGTATTTCAGCATGTTGTGTAAAATTCGACTCTGATAGCGATAGGATCTTTGATGGCGGTGGCTTATAGTCGACCTCAAGCTTCGTAGTCACCCATGAAACGATACCTAGTACAATTATAGCATTTGAATGTTATTTGTGGCAACAATTTGATTGTCTATAAAACAATGAAAGACAATAAACCATTTCCTTCTTAATTTAAATGTGTTTAGTACCATAATCAATGAACTTTTACAGCGACGTCCGCATTGAACCTAGATCAGTTGGCGCCGAGCCTGACTCAGTAACCCTGGGCTATTTTGGAGCTATTTTTCGGATTCTTAAGGAACATCATAGAAGCGAGCGGTAAACAACGACCATGTAACGGCACAATAAATTCGGTAAGCAACTCGCTACACAATGCACGCCGTGACATCTCACGTTACACACGAAAGGATTAACTGCATCTTTCCAATAGAGATAGAAAAATATCGAAATTTATTTAGTCTAAAATTTGATGCACAAGACAAAAAGAACACCATCTGTGTAACAACCGTGAGTCTGTGACATTGTTTTTGTTTATCAGCCTTTCAAATAAATGCTTAGTCTTCACTACACAGTTCTTCTGTTGTCATAATAAACGGTTTTCCAAATACCACCACTGCTGTCCCTTAACAATTTTAAAATGGCACAGAGCATGCTGAGGCAACAGCAAGCGGCCAATATTCACGAAATGACAATGATGCAAAACAAGATTCTGTCATAGCTATTATTAGTGACGCTGAAACCGATATTATCTGTGTTACTACTGTTCGATATTTACAAATATGATTAGCTTTATATCATTCAATTAAATTGTACGCAAGTGATTCTCATTCTTCATAGAATAAGTTCGTAATTCTAGCTCAAGACTGATAGTGAGCAGTCTGCTGATCCGCTTATTCGCATGGTGATAGCTGTTGAGACTGCTTCCTTGACCCAAATATTCGCGAGGTCGTTAACCGAACCACGTTCATATGGCAATTTCAGCATTTCCTGAACATATAATCTCGTGTAATCCTTGCCTCAGTTGAAGTGAATTATGATAAAAATTTATTGCTAAGTAAACATTGTGTCCTGCTTTTTTATTATTCTCGAAAGAAGACGAAAATATCGAGTTAATATCAAAACTGTCTTCAAATGTTTAGACTGAAAATGATGTAGTTCTACTATATTAATTGGCAGCATTTTACTCTTATAACTTTCGACAACGCTTTCAGGTTTTCCGATTGCTTAAGAGAACTAGTTGTAGCTTATCAATTTATGAACTTAGCTGTGTTTCTTAATAATATTTTAAGACGTCCGTAGCATATAAGCGGCTTCATATCTAGGTTTATTCAGACAGAACCTTGGGTCTTTGGACGTAAAGAAACTGTAGTAAGGAGTAAATGTAGTTTCAAAAAGCTGCCAATTGGAGTAGCATAAAATATATAAACAGAATTCATTATCGTACTGTTCGATGAAAGTCGCTGAACGGAAATAAAACAGTAGAACATTTATCGCAACTCATATTATAAACGAATGTCTTCACATGAATTTACATATGTCCAAGCAGTATTATGTTTGTCATAAAATATCTTGTTGCAAAAATACCGTACAAACACAGAGCCTTTAATTTTATGCTTTGCCAATGAAAACATTGCATGATACACAAATTAATTCGGGCGTTAAAGCGTTATGCTTTGTTTCTATTTTTCGCATTAGCGTTTGATACCACACCTTGGGTTTCTCGAGGGCCGTCGTAATCCATCATTTCTCCGTTGAGCCAAAATTTTAACATCGGAAGTCCTGTTGCATCGTATCGCACATGTAATGCTTTTTGAACAGTAACATCGACCTAAAATATGAACGAACCCACATATAACTTCAAAATATGATTTACAGTTGTTGAATAAACTTTTGGTGGAGGAAGTGAAATGCATGCTATGCCTTTCTCATTATATTAAGCAATAGCCTTAGCCTAAGCTAAGACCCCTATATGAGCAATATACTAAGCCTAAACATAAGGCGGGGAACTAGCGCAGCCCTACCCTACACTCTAAGATGTTCTTTTTCTAACGATGTAACGTCCTGCCCTAAAGGTCTAATCCGCCAAATATTTGATCCGAAGAATTAAAAAATGTGTTCACAGTTTTTGAAATAATGTGAATAATCTGTTCTCTTATAAAAGACATTGTAGGAAGTTGGATCATGCTTCGGCAGTTGTAGCTTCAGTTGTTCCTTCTTTAGTTATTTCTGCCGGTTAGTTTTCAACAGCAAGGGGGCATATGTGGACAAATAAACATTCACAGACATAATAGAATTCAATTTTTTTTGTTTCTACACCGGTGTTGTTATCCTATAAAATACTTTTACAGGACTAGTAACTTGTATTATAGCCAAGATGACGAATTCTGATATGTACTTTAAATAGATGTACACAGCTATATTGAGCATCAAATTACAAAATGAACCATGAAAATAGCACACCATTTGCAGCTACATGAAAGATAAATTGTTCTATAAATGTGTTGCTTGAAAATAGTTCAGTAGAAATGAAATACACCTATATATATTCGTGCCCGAAATTCTCAGTCAAATGTTATTGATACTAAGCGCCTCGGTCAAATAATTCCCAACTGCCGTTAAAATTGGGCTTTATTAAATTACATGAAAATAACAAGGCAAAAATTCAACTACGAGCTTTGAATGCATGATGCCTATCTAGTCGCAGCTACCGTTGGGCATTTAGTGCACCAAATTCGAAAAAGATACGCTATTTATGCGCCAAATTCACAGCGTTATAGAAAAGAAGCATAAACCATTATGCTATTTTGCCGCAAAGAAATAAACACCTAGTTGTGCCTTTTACTCAGCTTGGTTACGTCCAAGCTGAAGTTTGCGCGCCGACGGTTCAAACGAATTACATCTCATTTGCGCATTATAACTTTGTGACGACTAGTGTAACGGCAGTTTATTACATAGCTAGGCATGAAGATTATGTTTCTGGCTTTGCTTGATGTTTTTTTTGTGTATCCTTTTCAATTATCATGAAAGTCTAACAATTTTATGTCAGTGAAGAATTCGCTGACCTAGGCGATTACTATGTAATAATAAATCATATGTAAATCATTAGAAGATATAATTCATAAACTTATGATGGAAGCAGATTAGATCATTGGCGTCGTACCTTTACTTAGAACATAGCCAAAAGTAGTAAAAAGAACAACTAAAAGACAATAGCTTTGCTCGATATAGTGTAACACGTAATGTTTCTTGCTCATAAAGCTGTAGATTTGGAACAAAAATTGCGTATTTTCTCGAATTTAGTGAAGTAAATGCTCAGCGCAGGTTGAAAATAATCCTTTTCTGTCGCAGAAAATGAGCTAGCTTTGCCAAAATTTTAAATACAATAATTTATAGTAAATAAAAAAATCATAGTTTCTGAAAGATATAATAATGAAAGAAGTACTATAATTCCTCAGTTTAAACTACCAATTCATACATTTACTGTTAACATTCACTTAGATAAAAACAAACCTAACTTTGACGTTTGCTTGAAATCGGGACATTTACAGGCACTACGGTTACAGTGTTTTGCCAAAAAATAATTGTGCATACATCTTCTAGATATATTCGAAATTGATTCATTGTCTTCTACAACGGTACAATATTTACCGTCACAGATAACGAAGATTATTATCTGGGCTTCAAGCATACTGCACATCAGACATAAGCAACAGATGAAACCATCCCCGTCATCAATAACATTTGGCAAATCCAAACTTTATTTACAAATATTTGCCCACAACAATGTCATAATGTAACTTAATGTTAATTAAGAAATTAATTTTTAACCCTTTCATTCCTGAATTAGTCTGTCTATCGCGCGATTCTTCACAAAGTCAAGCTGAAGCCAGGGATTGAACTTGGATTGTACGAGTGAAAATGACCTCCGCAAAGCATTGAGCCATTTAGGAGCTCTTGTACGGTTCCTTACTAAACCTCACAATGTGATCGAATAACAACGCACGTGCATACATACGGCATACTGCAACTTAGTTAGCGTAATGCTTCACTGGATGCGCTGAATACAGCTGAACCCAGTGGGAATACAATTATTAACACAAGTGGAGAAAAAATGTGTTCGTTAACAAAAACAAGAAACTCAAAATGAGTGAAATTTGAGTCAATGTTTTGTTCAAGAAAAATCAAATTTTACTTACTTTAGCAAGCGGAATTTCAAAATCTTTGAGGATCATTGCCGCTCGATCAAATTCTGGAGCAAGTGTAATACAATGAGTGCACCTAAAAATCAACAACATATACGAAGCTAATATTGAGCAGACACATTAAACGATTCCTGACACTTGGTGTATCGTAATACAATTAAATGATATTATAGACATAGAAGAACAACTAAGTAACCCATTTCAAACAGGAGAATATTTGGTAAGCTTTGTTCATCTGCTTAACACAAAATGGTAAATTGGTTAAATCTTGCGTTCTCTTTGTATCAAACAAGGTGCATGTTCTATTAAATTCCAATGAATAGTACACCAGCAATTTCTCAATCGGTCTTTAAAAATTTAGGTAATATTGATGTATCACATAGTTCGCTAAATATAACTAGTGATGAGCATTAGGATGGGCATTGGAACTAGCAAAATTGCTAATCAGATGGTTATGATAAGTGGGAGCAAAATAATTCCTCTAAGGTTAGGTTAACAAATGTCTGTGCCTAGTCTCATGGTATGCATGATAGACTAGCTTGAGTTATCTATTAGCTACCTAGCTCTAATATCCACGATTCTGAAACTGGCCAGACTAGAAAAATGATTTTAACATCCGAAATGCCAGAGGGAACAGCCTATCGGGGAGGAGGGTCGGCAAAGGAATATAAATTTTCGAAATTTTTACTAATTTCTTCCTAATTGCTTCCAATTTTTCCCCGGTTTATGCCCGTCTCCCCCAATTTTAGCAAATTTTATCCTCAATTTTTGGAAATTTTTGCTAAAGTTTCCCATCACTTTAAACGCGCTGGGGAAGCGGGGAGCGGGCCGTGCGGAACCCCATGGCAGGGCAATCCTGTCACCTCCCAAGGAGATCCGCATCGCCCGGAGGGCTTGGGGGCTGAGGTTAAGGGGAAACAATTCTCTCTCTTGGGAGCATGTATGATTTTTTGTAAAAGCTAAGGTAGGAAAATGTAAAATTCAAATTTTATAACATTTAAATATGTTTTATTAAACAACGCATGTTTTTCAAAAATTGTTATGTAGCAATGAAGTTAACATTTTTTTGGTTTTTTCGATATTGTAGAAAGGACATAACGGATCAACATACGCATTTTGTAGCTATGTAACCAGCGATGACATAACGGCACGGTTGCAATTAATTAACATATTACCACAGCAGTTACGTAATGTTTCCTTTCTTGTTGCAATAAGAGAGTTATGATAACATTTTTTGTTATAACTCGATTTTGACAAAAGCGGAGTCAAGGTGTTTTGGTTGTTTTGGTCAGGGCGAAGATATGTTAAATATACTTGGGGATAGTCCACGACAAGAAAGTGTTCTCAAAATGTAGGAATTCGTAATATATAGGCTAACCACGGAGCATAGAATTTGACGAGCGTTGTATTGTATTGTTCAAAGAATTTGTCAAAATTTTCGTCGGTTAGAACATACACATCGCCATCTTTGTTAAATGAACCTGAAACACCTAAATACACCGTTAGATATTTACACCTCATAACCATACATACCACAAAAATATATATACCATGTCAATATATATATCACAAAAATTATTGCAAAATGCCCACACATAAACGCACAGAAACAGAATCAGCCATTCCGAACGTATTGAAGCTCGCAGTCCCATATTTTCTTATGCAAAACATGTAATTGAGGAATTGGAACATGCGATAGATGCAGACATATTGAAGTGACTTCGTGTGCTCTTTTGTGTGACATCCAGAAGAAACGTTTAATACTTTCGTTCCCAGCTATGACAGCTACAACTAACGCATATTGCATGCAGCGCATTGTGCAAACTAAGCACGTTTCGTTGCATATGCTTGCACGCGCGGAGTTATTAGCTCACTTTGCGAGGTCCTTTATGGAACCAAGCAACAGTTCCCAGATAGTTCAGTGGTTTGCATACACCGTTCTTACCAGTGCGATCGGGGATCGATCCGCGACACCGGGTAGCATTTGTCAAGCATTGAACCATACACAACTAAATAAAGAGTTAAGCATTGAAACTTGTGAATAAGTTTATCGCTGTACCGTGTAAAATTACATAATTCATACGAACTTCAACCCACCTGAAAATTGAGTCGTTTCACATATTCTACACTTTCAATAATTATTCTACAGTTAATAATATACCAATTGTATATATTTATATTATATCAGCAATTGATAATTAATGAGTTAACAAGAATGTAGGGAGCATCCATATCCATTATACAACTTTTGTATAAATATAAACGATATAATTCATTTCAGAGCCAAACACAACATCGCAATAGCAATGCAATGGAATTTCCAATTTACAGGTTTTCAAATATTTTTGCATATTATGTTCCCTGTTGTAAAGACATTTGGGTCAACAACATTTAACTCTGACTTATACCAGCCAGTGACGGCGTAATCATAGAGAATTGCTGAAGAACCAATGGAATAAACGCATTTTTGTACATGTAATTCAAATTGGTACCTTAACTAGATAATGAAGTCCATTAAATAGACAATATCGTCCGTTTAATGCAATTTTTGTCTTCCAATGTCATATAGTAAATAATGCATTAGATATTACATGCAAACTTACTACATATCACAGACAACATTTCTAGTTTTTCTTTACTAAACATATGAAATTGTATAGTGTCTTGGAATCCATTTCAATCTGTATGTTATTATAAAATATTCACGAAATACGGACAGATATAAGAGGCGAGGACTTACCCCCTCCCCATTCTGCCGTTATCTTATTCACTTCCTAGTTCAGCCATATTATAATTTTTACAAAATATCTAGCAGTGTTCTGTGAACGTTAGTAAGCAAGCTGTGCGGACGGCGTTTAATGAATATTCATTCTCGAGCCGTATGAACGCGTTTCAGAAGCAGAACACTGCAGTAAATGTATAAAGTCTCGTATGTACCAATAGGATCTAAATAAAATTTGTATTGTATTGTATTGCACTATTTCTAACCATTTGCAATTCAGCATACATGCTCACGGTGCGAGTCTTCATGTCGGGATACCAGGTGCTTCGGGGGGACCTTCGTTCTAACCTGGGGATCATCCGGTCGGTGGGGAGGTAGGATGTCAATTGGATCAATTTGAGACAATTTTTTTTTCGAATTTTTGCCAATTTTCCTCCCATTCTTACCGAGTTCCCCTATTTTTGTCTGTTGTTATATTTTCCTCCATTTTTGTCAAAATTTGCTCGGGCTTTCGGCGCGCGTTTGAGGGGGTGATGCGGTGGTTCAGAGAGATCGAGCCGCCTCCAGGGTGTTCGGGTCACCTTCCCTATGAGCATGTATGCTATTTATGAACTTTGGCGACACAAAATCAGGTAAAATCTCCTTTAACAAACAGTGGTCTAGTGATTCCTGTCAGTTGAAGACATTACTGTTAGAAACTGTTTTTTCCGAATCCTATGAAATTTATACTTTCGTAGCTGTAACAAAAATAAATAATGCGCCGCATACTTTTTAATAGGCTTACACTAAGTACAAACCGCCCCCGAACTCCCCTAAATTCTAACCACAAAACCATGGGTGTCCAAGACCCGTCGCATTAGGAGGAATAGATGGCTCCAAAACTAGTGCGTAAACCAAAATTTTTCTTAGTCTCCTCAATTTTTCCTCATGCGTTTCCTTAAAATTTTTGTAATTTCTCTCATAATAGAAAAAATTCCAAGTCGCGCGGAGCCGGTTTGAGCTGAGCTTCATGGTGTTAATAGTTGCTTAGAAGGAGCTGATTATCACGGGAGACCACACCATGGACACTTATGCATATAACACATGCGCCATTAAAATACACATAACACAAGATTGTTTAGCTTAACACAGTAATACATTTATGAAATTTAGTAAAATACTGTGAATATAACTTCATGCGGGTGTCTTTAGTAGTGGTAAAAATACGAAAGGTGATGATATATGAAGCAAACTTGAATGTTAAACTCCATGCGGCGTAACATGTTAATATTAGAGACTTCATCAGCCCAAATTTTCAACCGGTCCAAGAGTTCACAGACTATACCTAATCCGGCCCGACTGCAGTCTCTCAAGAGATATATTCTGTATGTGCAACTTAAATATTCAAAATGAAAGCAGTAAAAGGTGTTGGAAATATATGTTCGTGTTCCAGTATATTTTGCTTTGTACTTATATTTATAATAGCATATATAGTACACGAGCATTGTCATTTATGATATCTACCTCCACCAAAGCTTTACACTGGGATTGTGCAAAATTCAATACTGCATGCAAGTATAACATGATATGCATTTCATCGATGAACCCGAATTTGATCGGACGACCCGAATCGAGTCTGTAGATAGAGCCGACTCGAACCCATTCGACTCAACTCAACCAGACCTGGACCCCAGCCGACTGCGGTAGACGATATATCCGTTGCAATCGTGAATAAGTTATAGTGGTGTGTTGTTCTGATTAGTTCCAGATAAGCAGTCTGTACCTTCAAGCATCTAATCCATATGTAATCGATCTAGTCGATAATATAATGCATACATGTTTCACATAGTTTATAACAAAACGCACCGTCAACGACTGTCACCATCAAGCTCATCAACCAAATGTATGTTGTTTGCTCCACGGACACCATCTTTTATTTGTCAATCGTCTTGAACACTTGAAATTGATTTCACATTTTAACGAAAAGCAGTTAAAACTGCACTGATAGTTGAATTACCCTCATACATATGAAACTTATTATCTCAGAAATTGCAACCAAACAAAAAATGGTAAATGCTTAGAATTACTAACTTTAAATGTAAAATATCATTAACTGAATTTAAATAATACGTATACTAATGTTCCGGTAATCAACATGAAATAGAAAAGGAGAGAAATGATTATATTAAAATCATGTTAGCTATCATGTGGATATTTAGCTATTTTATGGTTTGATCACAACACAGGCTCGTTCCACGATTTCGCAGTGGAGTGATGTAATGTCTCAGTACATTAGCGTAGCTCCAACGTGAGTTTAAGCAGTACTTACAGTGTATTGTTAGCGTCATAGTATTGCAGGTTGTTCGAATTTCGAACAAGATTATCGTAAACGCTAGTCGGTGATGGATTTTTATGAAACATATTTAAACATTGATTCTAAATTGATAAAGATTTAATCGGAACTAAGTAATTCTTGTCACAGCAATCAAACTGCGACATCGCTTTCATTATTCAGCTGTAGTTAATACAGTAGATTATTCAGCTGCTGTTGATGCTGTGCATTATTCAGATACAGTTAATACTGTGCAATGTTTAAAGAAATTTTAAAATTTTTGCTTGTAAGTAGATAGAAAATGGGGGTTTTACCCCCACCACACAGTGGTGGGGGAAGTGGGGTTGACAGATGGGATATATATATTTCGGTTGCGACGAGTTTGATTTTTCTGCAACAGCTTAAAAGTTAAAGTAATATATAAATATATGTTTGTATATTTCTATAACAAGCAAAAACATATTAGCTTTTATCTCTTTTGAGCTATACCATTTATTTATACGATGTGTCACATCTCTATTACTGAATAGGTTCTCTATATTATGCGCGTATGTGGATTACTATAACATCTGACTCTATCGAACATATGTATATAATGGTAATATATTAATATAACATATATATTTAACATACCATGGTAATAATTATATACTTGGATTTTAGGTTGCAAGTTGCTCCAGTAAACTGAATATGAGTCATATCATGATGATGAAATCCGAATGGCTATGTAGAGGAAGGTTTATTTAATAGCTGGTTGAAACCAACTACAAGCCAGTAATGATGCAAAACCAAACTCCCTTGGTATGTTGGTCGTCATTAATCCAATATAAAGTCAAACAAGCCGACACGGACAGCTGGATCATACATATGTATTTATCTATAAAGGTTCTACAACCACATTAAGTCACACCACGAAAAGACATTGAAACTATGATGTCACATTAATAAAAACTAAAAAGCGTTTTATGTGTGGTACATATGACTGGAACAACTAAAATCAAGTGTTTTATGTGTGGTAAAGTATGAGTGGAACAATTAAAATCCATTTCTATTTTCTGTGGTTACAGATGATTCCTTAAATAATCGTTTATATATGTTGGTATGTACGGGTTTCAAAAGCTAATTTCGAACCATCATAACATCCATCATTTTGACATCATAACGATGAATAGCATTATGGAGAGGTCTATTCTTTTAATCATTTTATGTATACAGACCCATTTGCTGGTGGTCAAAGCATAGTGTGGTGTGTTGGCTGTTGGGTAATAACACAAATGAGTAATAATAATACAACAGGTTTAACACGACACACACCATATATACAAACGACACAATACACACATTGTTCAATCACTTACATTTTTACACTTCGAACGATTGTATAGGATTTTGACACATTATTATATGGCGTTTATGTATTTACAGTATTTAACAATATTCTACACATTTATTTACATTTTTGTCAATTTTATAACTA
>JASANE010022597.1:0-11026 GCA_030248225.1 Trileptium ribeirensis | reverse complement strand
GTAAGGTAGGGGACCAACTTCTGTTGGGATGGGACCACCCACATAGGGTAAATTTACCTCCATCAACCTCGCATCCCTTGCGTACCAAAAGCCAGATGGAAGTTTTACTAATTATAAACAAAATCAGAAAAAATTTATAGATAAATTGGGGAAACTGAGCAAATTATAAGGAACAACTAAGAACCGAGAAAATTTTTGGTTACCTCTTGACCTATCTCCTGGCTATAATTATTTTATCCATTAAGACGATGGAACTCAGAAGCCTATAACTTGTTCGAGCGAATGTCCGCTTGCAACTTGCATTTTTAGCAATGCGCAGTTTCTCTTTTGTCCTCATAATCAAATGACAGACAATGAATTCGGAACCCATTTTTTGTTGTGGCGAATCTCACGAACCGACCAGCTGTTACCATTGAATGGTATCTATGAGCGAATCTTACCCGAAGTCGACCTAGTCAAAACGTGTATAGGAGCAAGTAATTCGTCACACCCCCACAGATGTGTACTCGCCTGAATTGTGAATTTAATTCTGGCAGCAACTGGTATAAGTGTTATCAATAGAAACCCGGAAACACCCATAAATTATGAACAAAAATTGTATTTTTCTAAACAACCAAATTAGTGGGAGCAATACCTTGCTTGGTATTTCACAATGGTCAAACGTGGCTGGTGGTGTTCGATTCTCCGTGATATCGTCTCACTACTGTTGTACTGGGCTGAGCCGAAAAAGGTGTGAACGAAAATTTATGCAAGGATTAGGAAAGAAATGACCACTTTAGACCTGAATATTCATAATTTTACTACGGATTCAACAAACTAAAAAGTTCAAGCTTAAATATGTATTCCAGGCACGTAGCGTTGAATTCCAATTCTGTTTTTGAGACGGTCAGCCGATTTCAAGTGATGTACTGTTTCATATTTATAAAAATGCTCCCGTACATCAAATTTACACAGGCTTTGAATAACTCAAAAATAAGAGAAAACATTTCTATTATGCAGCGTTCACGTTATAATGTCCTCGCTGTTTGGAACTTTTGTCTCCCTGTAATCGCGAACAATACCTAACGTATAGACCGTCAGGCTCGCACGGTAAGCAGCTTCTGAGCGTGTACGATACACTCCTAGCTACAACTTTTTGTTTACTGTGTCGTACGCACTTACTCGTAGCTACCAATTTCGTGTAAATTCACTGTAGCGTGCACCGTCTGTAGCTAATGCGGCGTATTTGTCATTTGTGTTGCGTAGTTTTTCTTAAATATTGATGATTGTATCATGACCATCTGCATGTTGACGAGATTATGCCGCATACCATTAATAAAACTACAAAGAAGAAACAATCGGCTTGATAACGTCAAAAAGTTGCAATACCGCTAGCTAGTTACCCTTAAACATTTATAAAAAACATTGGGTGTCTGACATACCCTGTTGTCGACAGTTTGTCTGACACTGTGCTGGGCACATAGGTTCCAAACGTTGGGGACATTATAACGTGAACGCGGCATAACTACAACTTATAAACATGGGAAATACATTCAATTCACGCAGCTATAGTTGTTGGTTGCAAACTAAAAGCCATTCCATAAAAGTTGCAAATATGAGATGGACATATTTCAACTGTTTTCTGAACAGTACAATCTCAGGGAATGGGAGCCAGGCTATGTGCCTGATATCGGTATCCGGCAGCCGACTATACTATTAATAATCTAGCTATACAGATGATAAAACACATAAAGCCAGTTCTCATGGAAAACGCTACGAAACTCTTTAAAGCGCATGAAATACTAAATATTGATATTATATGACATCATCAAGAAAAAGAGGCGGATCTAGAGAGGGACGAGGAGGTGTTCCCCTTCTTGTCAGCGAGTTTTGTCTAGGCTTATGATGGTGACCTGTTTGGATCCCATCAGCAATTCCTGTACCCATCACTGATTGTCACATAATACTATAAATATTTATTAGTTATAGCTAAGTAATTATATTGAATAAATAAATCTAAAATGCGATAATGTTATTGGAATGATTAGGCTATATCACATTTTTTAATATTATTAGAGAAGATTCATGCATAATTTTAGTTATTAGCAATAGACCAGTTAATTAATTAAGCAATAAACCTGGTTCGAAGGATGAAATGAACAACGTCTCGAAACTCTGGAGAACTTGACAGCCCACAACTATGGGTCAAGAAGTTGAAATGTCCAATTTGGGGTTAATTTTATATAATCACCACCAAGTCATTGTGGCTAAAACAGGCCAGCGGTAGAACGAACCAGATCGCATCATTCTGGTTTGGCTATCATTATTGCAATATCCATCCATATATTGCCCGGAATAAATTGCTTTGGACTGCAGCTTATTTTATTGCAACCAGGAACTCATAATTGCAGGCATGTTTATTGCAATCGATTTTTGATTGTTCAACGTATGCGAAATTCGGTTGTAATAGCAGTGAAAACAGTGCGTGACGTTGTTGTTTGATGTTCAGATTAGTCGCTATCTGATATCCGCTTCGGTGGTGATATCGGGTTGCTTAGGCCAGAAACGAATAATTAATATGAATCGATATTTTCGATCCAATGCCTCAAAATATGTCAGGCACTAGGCTTCGGCCTTTTTTTTGACCCAGGTACGTGACCCATAACAGGCCTAAATACCCGTTTCTTTCAAATTTGTTATTCCTATCATTTGTCGCTCTGGTCCACGTTACACTGGGCGAAGTGACCATTATATGCCAGGGGTAATACTGTTGCCAAACAATTGTTATTGATGCAAAATTATGATGGTTCCTACGTTACAGCTCCGCGTTTCAACGCCGCCAGATATTGTTTGGACCAGAACCAACATTCCTCCAGGCGATAATAGTCCATTGATGGTGAAAACTATAGATTAAGCCATATATTTCTATATAAACGAAAACAGAAATTATTTATTGTTACGGTCTTGCATCAAACGAAGAAAGGATTCAGTAGTTGCACGAAAGACGAGAAAGCATCATGATTAAATTGAATGCGCGTCTAATAAAATAGGTCAACTACGAATGACTCTCAACCCTGGCACAGTTCGAGTATATACTCACTCAATCAATCGATCGAAAGGCCCTCGCGGGTTGGACGCGCCTTTGTTCCGGTTTGTGTTTTAGGGATTGAGATAAGATTGAACCTATCTGGCAGCCAATAACGTTGGATCGTCGACCGAAGCACTTTTGCCCATAATACGTGCATTGGCAGCGGTGGCGCTATTTATAATGCCACCGCCGTGTCCAGCCGATGCAGTATTATTGGGGACTTGTGAGGAGGGCGGGGATTTCTGTGGTGGCGGCGGCGGTGGCTGCTGCTGCTGATGTTTGAGTCTTACGAGTGCAATCGATTCGCCGGCTGCTTCGGGAATAGACGGAAGACTCGGCTCAATTGCACTCGGCGAGACTCCGCCGTCCGGTGACATCATCAACGCCCCGTGACCGCCTAGATAGCGACCTGGGCTCGATGCGGGCATAAAGTGGACTTCTCCTCCGCCGCCGTGCACATTGTGAACATGCGGTCCACCGGTGCCAGGCGGCGGTCCATGATGATGATGATGGTACGGATTGAAACCGGACGCTGGATGATGAAAATGGGGATGATGGTTACTGTAGTTTTGTTGCAACTGCGGTGGATTACTGTAGCTGCCGCCTCCTCCTGCTCCGCCAGCACCGTAGTAATGGGGAACCGGTGCAATTATGTTCGACGACGGGTGATGATGGTGATGATTTTGATGATGGTGATACGGATGGGTATAGTTGCTATTGTAGTTTTGATTGTGGTTTGCTGCTCCGCCTGTAATTACTGACGATCCAACGGCTCCGCCACCGGCACCGCTATACGACCACGTTCCACGGAGCGAATGATAGCTTTGAATCGATGCAATTGAACGACGATCCTCAAAGTCTTCCAGTGTCGAACGGAATGCTTTGACAACGCGAAGCTGGAATAAATTCGAACAAAAAATAATGAAGAAATTTGTATTTAAATTAGTGTGTGACATTTTTTAGTAAAAATGTGTAACAAAATACCATATAAGCAGAACATATTTCACTCTGTTCAAAAAGGCTTAAATTATAATAATTTTAAAAGCTTACTTTAAAACAGTGGTACATTTTTAAGACACACACTGAGTGTTTTAATTTCACTGGTATCGATGTCTCAATGATTTTACTTCAACTGAATTTTGAACCTAATTTTATTAAAGCTAATTCGGACGAAAGTTTGCGAAGGGGTACCATTAACGTCCCAATATCTTGGCTATATAGTCCCCGTATAGGGAGATCCCAAGGATTAATTGTAAAATCGATAGTCGATGACAAAATTTTGACCTCTATAAGAGATATTACAGACGGAGTGAATGAAACTCACGCGGATCATATGAATAAAATAGATGATTCACTCAGTTAAATAGTGAGCGTTTCAGGGCATGTTTATACATTTATTTTACACAAAAAATATCACACATTATTTGTAAAAATAGTTATACAAATTATAGGTTATTTGCAAATTAAAAGCATTAAATAAACATGAATGATGCTTAATAGCTCAGCTAATAAGATTTGAGCGTTTAGAAGAAATTAAATAGAATAGACTTCTTTTTTAAAAGCTGGGCAGTACTAAAAGTTACTAAAAGTAAGAAATAAATTAAAAATAAATATAAATAAAATAATAACGAAAAATTATTAAACACAGAGCGGCGTATATTACAAACGTTTCGAAAAATATTGATTCAATACTAAATACACAAAGCGAAATTCTTGTGGCACCATTCTCTTTTTTCCGACACATTCGTAGCTTTATTAATATTTTAGGTTTTTTTGTATAAATGTAGCTTAGATTGTGCAGAATTGGTCGTTTTCAGCCTATTCAATGCACATTTCCTTACACTTAAGCGAAAGTTAGTTTATTATCATTGATTTCATGGTATTTCATGCTTATTTTATACACATTTAATAAAATTTTTTACACATTTACCCGATTTTGCTCACCCGATTTAGCCGATTTACCCGATTTTGTTCACACGCGTAGCTTTATTTTATAGACATTTAATAAAATTTTTACATATTTACCCGATTTTGCTCACCCGATTTAGCCGATTTACCCGATTTTGTTCACACGCGTAGCTTTATTTTATACACATTTAGTGCATATTTCAAAACACGATGTGAACAATTTCAAAACACAATGTGAACAAAATACAACATTAAAAGCCAATTTTAATTAAAACAATTTAATTCTATTTCTTCCCAGAATATTGTTTTAGAAGTATTTTATCGGTCAGAGCTGAACTGGACACTCATATAACCATTATAGCGAATGAAATCCCGTTTAAAAATATTCAACAATTGACAACAATAAGTCGTACATATTGGAGATGGCATTAGGGATTAAAAGCATGCGCAAAACGATGACATTCGACAATAGAAAGTTGAACGAAAAGCAGTGGAACGAAGAAAGCAGATTTGGATACTAACAAAATTATAGATGTCATATAGGAACCCATATTTGGATCAATACATTGGCCAAAATTAACAATTTTTGTATAAAACCAACAGCTTTTATAGAAAAGAAGAATAATCCGCAGTGACAATATCAATAAATATATCAGTGTCATTCAATTCAGGGCCGGTGTTCTTAAAATTACCATCAGGTACCATATATCTGCGAGTAATTTTTATCTCAGTCTTACCCTCAACTTCTACTTTCTTCAATTTGAGTAATGATAAGAGTAAAAAATTACTCGAGAGTATTTTTTTACTCATGAGTAATATATTTACTCCCGGGTAGCCTTATTTTATACGCGAGTAAGTTTATTTGCCTCCAAATAATATTTTTCCTAAAGAAATTATTATTTTAATTATTTTAATCTGCGGCGGAAATTTAGCCTAGGTACAGGTAATTTAGTATTAGCTGCTGGTAATTTTGCCACTAAAGGTGCACTATCTGCGCCCTCTCACCCACCAGGAAATTGCTGCCATTTCGTATCAGGGCTAATCTTGGTCGCTGAACTCGATTGTTACATCTATTTCCATGTTGGTGCCATAGGCACCTTAATTTTTGTGCTAACGGTATATAAAACATTGTAAACAAGCATAGTTTCAAATGTCGATCTGGTCTAAATGTTAATCTATCACACTTTTACGCACACAGCCGAGGTTCTATTCCGGGTAAAGGGATTTTTTGTTATTTACTTGTTTCCGTATTTATAGATTTCTTTTTTAGACCTTTCTGTTGCAATTGCAGTGTTTGTACACATAAACTTAGTTCGGGTTCAGTGATGCCATCGGGATCTCTAATCTCTCCAAAAAGTTGGGGGAGGGGACACTACCAAGAAGTGTGCCTCTAAGCCTAGTTTTGGTATCACTATATATATCTTTGGTATCTTGGGATATCACGTAATTTATGCAAGAAGCTTAAGGACCCCAAAAAATTATTTGGCATAAACTAAACTAATCGTGCTTGCTCTGTTATTCTGCATATTATTATTCCTGTTTCGGCCAGGCTTCGCCTCAAATTTCTTTTGTCGCATGGCATTACATAAGCTACTACCATTTGACATGTGACAATTTGCTAATCGGACTCCATGAACCCCAGATTTGGCCCACCATGTTTCATTGAATACCCACACATCTAAAGCTGATCCGGACGTTTAGGCCATTGTGATTGCAATAATGTATTGTATACCGCTACGATTAAAGTTAAGGTGCCTTACTGCGCTTGGGATGGACTTAGCATGAAAATAAAGGTCAGAATCCTGCTCTGCGATCCAAAATTTGGAGCCACAGGTTGAGTGGCCCAGGCTTCCTTGTCTACACCGCTGGTAAAAGTAGCGCACCCAGTTGGGATCCAGACCCCAGACCGTGTCAAGAGTAATTTTTGTTCCAGGTCTCCCTTGCTAAAAACGTCTCCACCAAATTTCGAAATGGCCTCCAGTGGACCCCTCTAGAGCCAATAATGATTTGACGTATTTAAGGCACCGGCTCCTCCTATGTCGAAATGGCCTCCGGTGGATCCCTCAAGAACCAATAATGATTTGACGTATTTAAGGCACCGGCTCCTCCTATGTCGAAATGGCCTCCGGTGGATCCCTCAAGAACCAATAATGATTTGACGTATTTAAGGCACCGGATCCTCCTATGCCATAGAAAACCTTCGCAAAACAAAATTCTGAGCGCGCTACAGCTCTCTATCATATGAAACAACAAGGCTTGATCCAGTGTCGTTTTGGATTTATTTTTCATATTGGATCTGGCAAGATCGTAATGTCGGTAATCATGTTTTATCTTGACAACGGCTCGACTGCTCCAGAAAATTATTTCCACAGTTTATTTATATTTGAGTTAGTGGCAATAATACGAATACTAAGCATTTACGTCGGCTAATTTCCAACTGCCGTAAAAATTGTACTTTAATAGTAATTCAAGAAAAGAGTAACAAGAAGCAAAACCCGAATGAGATTCCTAATGCCTAGCTATGTAATAAATTGACATTATAGTAGCCACCACAAGATTATAATTCAGAAACGAGTAGAAATTCGATTGGTCTGTTAGCGTCGCAGCCTTTCAGCTTGGACAGAGCCAAAACTAGACAAAGGGACTATCCCTTTAATGCAGAATAATATATCGAGTTATTCTTTTTTCTATATAAGCTGTGGGTTTGGTACAAAAGGTATGTTTTTCTACAACTTAGTACAGCAAAGGTCCAACGGTAGTTGGGAATAATGCGGTATTTTCATTTTAAACAACCGAAGAATTTTTTAATCATGGTTGTCTGTTTCTTAAATCTCCTAAAATTAAATTGTCCAAATGTTGACAATTTCAAAAAATAAAATCATATAAAATCATAAAGTTTAAAATCATACAATAGTCAATGGTCAATAAGCCAATATCAAAAAGCTATATAAATAGCGTGAGCAGTGCCAGGAATTCCAGTTATTCTGCTAATTAGGACTGAAGGTTAAATGCCGACTTGTATTCTAAGAAGTCATACTCTTATTTTAGAATACGACAAATATTTCTTTTACCTGTGAGTGAAAAACTTACCCGCAGGTAAAAAATTACGCACAGGTAGAAAATTACTCGCAGATAATTTGAAATTACTATGAGGTAAAATAGCCTACTTGTGGATAGCCTATCCCGTTTTTGGAATACTATACGCTGTGGCTTACACATAATTGCAATCGAGTGTAATTTAAATTTACTCGCAGGTACGTAAAAATCACTCGGTGGTTAGAGCATAGGTGTCCGTAAGGGATATGAGTTTACCTCCAAGTGTTTGATACCTCCACCGTCAACCGCGCGAAAGCCGTGCGAAACGATTTGATAAATTTGCCAAGATTAGGGGAAAATTTGGTAAAAATTGGTATGCAAATTAGCAAAAATTGGGCAAAATTTTAGAAATATGGAAGTTGAGCTGCATGACAACAGGTTAAGGGATCGATCCCAGTGTAAATGTCTGCTGTGTGAATCTAAGGGAGAGAAGGGTGGGTGCAGCGGACCACACTCTCAACTCCCAACTCCCGTGTTGTTCGTCATGGGAATTTTCGGCCTTTACCCTGGCATTGCGAGGGATGTTTGCCCCAAGTTTTGCGGTGTGAAATCGGAGACTCCCGCAAAACTTGTCGATTGTCGCATTAAACTAATAACACATGCCCAATCGATCCCCTCTACAAAACTGTCGAAAACACACACTCGCCCCCCGCCACAAAATTATCTTAGTTAGAAGAAATCACTTCAAAAACTGCTCCAAACCCCGAATCGTAAGGGAGACCTGTAGGAGGGGTAAGTCCAACGCGAAAACCTTATTTTCTGGCAAAATTAGCTTCATTAACAAAGAACGTACCTGCGTTTGCAATCGGGTCAGTCCCCGACACCAAAGAACTCCAGCGGGTCGAGCTTCACGTTCGGGTTCAAAAATTGCTTCGTCCATATATTCGATCGGCGGTGGTTCTTCACGCTTGCCTTTTGGAAAACACGGCAGTCTTTTTGACGGAATACATGTTATTACCTAAAACAAAACCAAAACAGCTTTACTCATGATTCGAACAACGAAAGCGAAACAATTTTGCAATGATACCCACAGTTTGTAACCACTGTATTTGGTCCTTGCTTTTGGGACTTACAAGTTCAACTTTCTCAGGTTACCAACCAACTTTATTAGGTTAAGCTTTGTTAGTATAAGGTTATCAACAAATTGAAAGATATCTGAAACCTAGTGTTTTCAATTGGGGATAAGTCTTAGAATTAGTTTGTCCAAAAAATTAATAACATATCTTAAAATTGGTGTATCGAAGTAATGGGCTCATATCGTAATTCCCGTGTATCAAACAAATTGTAACATACCTCAAACCTGGTGGCCTCTGTAAATTAGGACAAATTCCCAAAACTAGAATTTCCATGACATTGGGTCATACCTTAAAATTTAGTGTCTCAGAAGAAGTTGGTAGCACATTTCAGTTGTAAAATGCCTACAAAAAATGGTATTATGTTCTTTAAATCTAATGAAATTGAATACAAGCTTCAAACTAATGCCTCTCATGCGGTCCAAGCCTAAACCCTTTTGGTTTCATCTTCACCCTGGGGTTTAACGATTATGAACGATACCAGACATGCAAAACCATGTTTTGGTTTCATCTTCACCCTGGGGTTTAACGATTATGAACGATACCAGACATGCAAAACCATATTTTGGTTTCATCTTCACCCTGGGGTTTAACGATTATGAACGATACCAGACATGCAAAACCATGTTTTGGTTTCATCTTCACCCTGGGGTTTAACGATTATGAACGATACCAGACATGCAAAACCATGTTTTGGTTTCATCTTCACCCTGGGGTTTAACGATTATGAACGATACCAGACATGCAAAACCATATTTTGGTTTCATCTTCACCCTGGGGTTTAACGATTATGAACGATACCAGACATGCAAAACCATGTTTTGGTTTCATCTTCACCCTGGGGTTTAACGATTATGAACGATACCAGACATGCAAAACCATATTTTGGTTTCATCTTCACCCTGGGGTTTAACGATTATGAACGATACCAGACATGCAAAACCATGTTTTGGTTTCATCTTCACCCTGGGGTTTAACGATTATGAACGATACCAGACATGCAAAACCATATTTTGGTTTCATCTTCACCCTGGGGTTTAACGATTATGAACGATACCAGACATGCAAAACCATGTTTTGGTTTCATCTTCACCCTGGGATTTAACGATTATGAACGCTGCCAGACAAGCAAAACTGTTATGGATTTGCTTCGCCAAAACATTTTGGAATTACATTCGATCCTGTTCTGGAAGCTCCTATGATGTACGAGGACATCCTCAAACATGGAGTGACGGCATCTCGATCTTCCTAGAATGTTCTACGGATTTCGAAGACTGATGTCATGATTACTCTAGAAGATTCTTTAATTATATTTAAAGACGGTTGCATACCACAGTTACTGTTTAGTTACTGCTGAAGTACTGTTTCATTACTGTTCAGTTTGCTGTTTCATATTGTCTCGATTCAACGTTACTTTTATTGTTTTGTTTACTACGTTTTGTTCACTTACTTCTGTTGGCTTTCAACAAACGTTTGTTTTCTACAACTCAACGTGGATCTACGCCTCTGGGAATACAGCAGAAGCATTCTGGCGCACTGAGTAGGATATTGTTCAACACTACGATCGACTGCCACATAGTCAACGGATTGATCAAGATCGAAGTCACCGCATCACGGCCGAATTCAAGGACCTGATGGTACTCATGCAGCAACAACTTCAGCAACAACAAGAAATGATGCTGAAGATGGAGCAACAACGGAAGGAACATCATACAAGATTCGAAAGTATACTTGGGAAGATCACATCAGGTACGACTTTAACTTCTACTTCAACGGTCACCTCGGCGACTCCGAACTTCCCTCCTTTTGATTCAACGTCTGAACTTTGGACCGATTATTACGTTAGTTTCTGCACCTTCTGGGCGCTCATTCTGTTTCGGAA
>JASANE010022594.1:0-17535 GCA_030248225.1 Trileptium ribeirensis | reverse complement strand
TAGAATGTTTTGATTTAGTTGGCTGTCACGTAATACAAATACGATACTGATTTCGACCAAAGGTTAACAAAAGTTTGTGACGTTTAAACTTAACGTATAACAAAATTGCCTTACAAACCAAATCTCAAGTAGAATAAAACCGGTTTGCATTGGGCACGTGATATATACAAAAGTAATCAAAATATTTGAATATTAGTTAAATATTTTGGAATGAATGATTAAAATTGGGGCAGGGTTTTAACCAGGACTGGAAGCTTCTGAAAGTTACTTCGAAAATGAACCAGAATAAATTTCCAGAGTGATACCATATGTCTTGGTTGAAATGCTTGGAATATAATGTGAGAGCTAACCACAGAATTGAAAAACTCAGGATCCTTACACCACTGGATTACCGTATTAAAAACTATGGGTTATGTGCTCTATGTACTTGAACACTACCAAATCTGGTGTGACGAGCGCGTTTGGTAGTTTGTCGCAGCAAGGACAGCACTAGGTAGCAACTAAGTTATAAAACAAATTAAACGGTTTTCCATGAGTATTTAGATGCCTTAACTTCAATAATTACAAAAGCTTGGAGACGTTATAAGGATATCACGGAATTTGGCCCCCAACTTTATGCCACAGACGAAAATGTTTCAGATAACTAATATTTTCACCCTTACCAACCCATATATATATAGTATAAACATAATTCAAAGCTGTGAGCAGGCTATAGGTTATAAAAGCCATACGTATAGAAATGTCGACAAAACGAACTACTTGAACAACGGAAACACAAGAATGGTTTTCAAAACAGAAGCTGTTTGATTTCAAGATCACAATAATTTCAATAAAATTAATCACCCTTCGGTATGAGGCTGTCTGCTTTGAATGCGACTAGCCTAGGAATATTAAATTTTAAATTTGTTTCTACAAAATTTTCTATGTAAGTGGACAATTCAGAGGAATGCTTGAAGTTTTAATACCGAAATGTTGCCAGTAATTAATGGCTTTGATTTACCGAAAAGACGCATATAGCCTGTCTGCATAAAGCTAATGCAAGCGATATGGTGTTTGTAATTTGTCATATCATAAAATTCAAGTTATTCTGAGTGCATTGAACGAGGAGCATGAAAGGGAAGCTGGCAAATGGTCTATAGTGATGTCTTATTGAGTGTAATGATGTGTTTGTATTCACCAAGGAGCAAGAAAATTATATTTTCACTACAAACTTATATTATTTGGCTTAAAAATATTAATAAATTTATGTAAATAATTGTATATATAATTTTAAATTTTCGTTTACGCTTGACTTCAAAGGGCCCATTTTGAAACGCCATTTATTACATTTGCTGTACACTGGTGTTATAACAAACTTTCGGCTAGGAGCAAAGGAAACGTGTTATATATAGGTATATAGCAATAGGGTTACTGTAGATTCACCATCTGCTCCATATGGAGCGTGATCCTGCTGTCCCTCTTATACTACTCCCGTTTACCCAATTTCTCATATTCTCAACCAGTACAATGTGAAAAGTCAGGTGAACGGGAAATTGGGAAAACGGGAAATTGGGAAAATGGGAAATTGGAAACACGAGAAATTGGGAAAATGGAAAATTACAAATCGGGAGAAGGGTAATATGAGAAATTGGGAAAGGGGGAAATTAGCAAAACGAAAAATCGCCAAAATGAGAATCTATGAAAATCGAAAACTGGGGAAACGGAATTTCCGGATCTTGATTTTCGTGCTTTTCAAGGTTCACATTTCCCATTTTAAGAACTTCCCTGTTTTTCAACATTTTTCTATTTCCCAATACTATGATTTCTCGACAGTTTTGTGTTTCAGCATTTCCCCCACATTTCCCCGTTTTCGTACTTTAGCGTTTCCAAATATTGTGTCGTTTCGCCTATTTAGCTGTTTTCCAGTATTTTCTGTATTCCGAGATCCTCTGTTTAATCAGTTTTCCTTAACGATGAGGTGACTTTATTACCAATATATAGCTCAAGGAGTTGGTTCTTCCCAGGGGGCTTGTAATCTCGGTTTTGCATTTTATTTATTGTGACATCGCGCAATCGCGAAATTGGCACTCTGACAGCTGTAGGGCTTTAATTTTAGGCGGAAAATGTTGCTTTAAATAACTAACTTTTATTCTAGATTTCAATTAAAAGGATTTCAGTGGTTTCACGGTCGACGAACTTGAATTCTAGAATTGTGTAGTCTGTCTTCATTTGTTAGGTTATGTATCACGTGCAGGCCGTCAAGCATCGAGTATATGGTGTTTTTCGGCAAGCTGATTACGACAGTCTGATTATCTACAATCCGCCACCAATAGTTCATACCTTTTCCAGGATTTTAAATGTGTTTCGGGTCGATGAACACGATTATAAAATATGGTGTCTCTTCGGTTGCTGGGTTATGTATTGCATACTAGGCATCAAGAATATAGTAATATAATAATAAGGCACCATACATATGTTTTAGTACGCTGATTACTATCATCGATATCTACAACATTTCAGAACAATACTTTTTGTCGAACCTTTCCGAGGGCCGCTGCGAGCCTGAGTATGGTACGATGATCTTGTTCTAGAAATCAATTTTTCAAATTTCGTCATTTTATTAATGTTTTGTGCATTCAAGCGAGTATTTTACGTTATAAATATGCCAAATACTGCTGTGTTATCTATAGTCGGACCAGAGCATGTTACAACGTTTCAACGGGTTTCAGGGGTTTAACGATCGACCAACTTGATTTCTAGAATTTCGTAGTCTGTCTTCATTTGTTGGGTTATGTATCGCGTGCAGGCCATCAATTTTTCGGTACGCTGAATACGACAATTTGGCTATCTGAAGTTTATCACGAATAGTTCATGCATTTTTCAGCGGTTTTAGGATCGATGAACACGATATCCAGAATATCTGTGTTCGATTGTTGGGTTACGCGTTGATTGCTAGGCATCAAGCAGGGTCTACATATATGTTTTAGTACACTGAATACAATCATTGAGATCTACAACTTTTTAAACTGGCTTAGGGTCGATGAACACGATTTCCAGAACATAGTCTGTCTTCGATTGTTGGGTTACGCATTGATTGCTAGGCATCAAGTATGGTCCTCATACATGTTTTAGTACGCTGAATACAATCATCACTATCTACAACTTTTCACAACAATACTTTTTGTGGGACCTCTCTCGGGGCCGTTGCGAGGCTGAATATGATACGGTGATCTTTTTCTTGAAATAAATTTTTGAAATTTTCTCAAACTTTATTTCCAGCATTGTGTTGTCTGTCTTCATTTGTTAGGTTATGTATCGTGTGCAGGCCATCAACCATAGTGTATATTATATTTTTCGGTATACTCAATACGACAATTTGGTTATTTACAATCCGCCACGAATAGTTCATGCATTTTCCAGCGGTTTTAAATTGGCTTAGGGTCAATGAACACGATTTCTAGAATATAATCTGTTTTCTTTTGCTGGGTTATGTATTGCGTGCTCGGCATCAAGAATGATCTATATATGTTTTAGTACGCTGAATACAATCGTCGCGATCTACGACTTTTCAGAACAATTCTTTTTGTGGGACCTGTCTCAGGGCCGCTGCGAGCCTGTATATGATATGGTTACACATTATAAATATGCCAAATACGGCTGAATTATTTGAAGTTCAACTGGACCATATTATAAAGTTTAAAAGAATTTCAGGGGATTTACGTTCGACGAACTTAATATCTAGAATTTTGTAGTCTGTGTTCGTTTGTTAGGTAATGTATCGCGTGTAGGCCGTCAAGCATGGCGTATATTGTGGTTTTCGGTAAGCTATTACGACAAATTTGTTACCTAACCCGCCACGAATAGTTAATGCCTTTTCCAGGGGCTTTAAATGTATTTAGGGTCAATGAACACGATTTCTAGAATATAATCTGTTTTCTTTTGCTGGGTTATGTATTACGTGCTCGACATCAAGAATGATCTATATACGTTTTAGTACGCTTAATACAATCGTCGCGATCTACAACTTTTGAGAACAATTCTTTTTGTGGGACCTGTCTCAGGGCCGCTGCGAGCCTGTATATGATACGGTAATCTTTTGCTTGAAATAAATTTTTCAAATTTCGTCAAACTTTATTTCCAGAATTGTGTTGTCTATCTTCATCTGTTAGGTTATGTATCGTGTGCAGGTCATCAAGCATGCTGTATATTATATATTTCGGTAGGCTGAATACGACAATTTGGTTGTCTACAATCCGCCTCATATGGTGAATGCCTTTTTCGGAGGTTTTCAATGGGTCTAGGGTCGATGAACACTGAACACGATTCCCAGAATATAGTCTGTCTTCTATTGTTCAGTTATTCATTGCCTGCTAGGCATAAAGCGTTGTACATATATATGTTTTAGAACACTGACTACAATCATCGAGATCTACAACTTTTCAGAACAATACTTTTTGTTGTACTTCTCCCATGCGAGCCTGAATATGGTAGCGTGATCTTGTTCTAGAACTCAATTTTTTTTAATTTCGTCTTTTGAAAAGTTGTAGATCTCGCTGACTGTATTCAGTGTACTAAAAGATATATATGAACAATTATTGATGTCTAGAGTGCAATGCTTAACCCAACGACGTAAAACAGACTATATTCTGGAAATCGTTTTCATCGACCCTAAACACATTTAAAATCCCTGGAAAAGACATGAACTATTCGTGGCGGATTTGAGATATCAAAATTTAAGTATTCAGCCTACCCAAAAATATAATATAGACCATGCTTGATGGCCTGCACGGGATACATAACCAAACAGATGAAGACAGACTACATAATTCTGGAAATCAAGATCTTCGAACGTAAAACTCCTGAGCAACACATTTAAACGGTATAATATGGTCCAGTCGGACTCTAGATAACACAGCCGCATTTTGCATATTTATGACGTAAAATACTCGCCTCAATTCACAAACACTCGCTTGACTTCAAAAACACATTAATAATTAATAACATGGCGAAATTTGAAAAATTGGTTTCTACAAAAATATCACCGTACCATAATATACATTCAAACTCGCAGCGATCCTGGGAGAGGTCCCACAAAAAGTATTGTTCCAAAAAATTGTAGATGTCGATGATTGTATATATATGGAACATGCTTGATGCTTAGCACGGAATATATAACCAAACAACCGAAGACAGACTATATTCTATAGACCCTGTTCAGCGACCTTAAACCCAGTTAAAAACTATGGAAAAGGCAAGAACTATTCGCGGCGGATTGTTGATAACCAAATTATCGTATTCAACGTGCCGAAAATTATAGTATACACTATGGTTGATGGCCAGCACACGATGCATAATCTAACAAATGAAGACAGACAACACAATTCTGGAAATCAAGTTTGACGTAATTTGAAAAATATATTTCTAGAAAAAAATTCCCGTATCATATTCATGCTCGCAACGACGCTGATAGAGGTCCTACAAAAAGTATTGTTCTGAAAAGTTGTAGATCGCGATGATTGTATTCAGCGTACTAAAACATATATATGGATCATTCTTGATGTCGCGCACGCAATACATAACCCAGGAAAAGAAAACAGACTATATTCTGGACATTGTGTTCATCGACCCTAAACCAATTTAAAACAAGCTGGATAAGGCATAACTGTTCGTGCCGCTTTGTATATAACCAAATTGTCGTATTCAGCATACCGAGAAATATAATATACACAATGGTTGATGGCCTGCAGCTCCCTGGGAGAGGTCCCACAAAAAGTATTTTTCTGAAAAGTTGTAGATCTCGATGATTGTATTCAGTGTACTAAAACATATATGTGGACCATGCCTAGCAAGCAATACGTAACCTAACAATCGAAGATGGACTATATTCTAGAAATCGTGTTCATCGATTCTAAACCGCTGAAAAATGCATGAACTATTCATGGTGGATTGCAGATAACCAAATTGTCGTATTCAGCGTACCGAATAATTGATGCCATGCACATAATACTTAACCTACCAAATGAAGATAGACTACACAATTTTAGAAATCAAGTTGGTCGATCGTAAAACCTCTGAAACCCTTTTAAACTTTATAACATGCTAAAGTACGACTATAGATAAAACAGCAGTATTTGGCATATTTATGACGCAAAATAAAATATTTATAAACGCGACCATAAACACATTTAAAACCCCTGGAACAGGTATGAACTAACAGTAGCGGATTGTAGATAACCAGAATGTCGTAATAAGCTTACCGAAAACACAATATACGGCATGCTTAACGGCCTGCACGCGATACATAACCTAACAAATGAAGACAGACTTTACAATCCTAAAATTTAAGTTCGCCGACTGTAAAACCTCTGAATACCCTTGCACTTAAAATCTGAAATAAAAGTTAGTTAGTTAAAGTGACATTTTCAGCCTAAAATTGAAGCCTTACAGCTGTCAGTGCGGCCCTTTATCGATTGCTCGATGTTACAATAATAAAATGCAAAACCGAGATTACAAGCTCCCTAAGAAGAGCCAACCCCTAGGCCTATATATTGCTAACAACGTCGAGTCATCGTTAAGGGAGACTGGTTAAATAGAGGATCTCGGAATACGAAAAATACTGAGAAACAGCTAAAGTTGCGAAACTATACCATGTTTGCAAACACTAAAGTACGAAAACGGGGAAATGTGGGGGAAATGGTGAAACACGAGAAACTGTCGAGAAATCATAGTATTGGGGAAATAGAAAAATGTTGAAAAATAGGGAAGTTCTTAATACGGGAAATGTGAACCTTAGAAAGCAAGAAAGTCAGGATCCTAAATTTCTCGTTTTCCCAGCTTCCGATATTCATAAATTCTCGTTTTCGCGAATTTTCGTTTTGCCGATTTCTTGCTTTCCCAATTTCTCGCATTCCCCTTTTTCCGATTCGCAATTTTCCATTTTCCCCATTTCTCATGTTCCCAGTTTCCGAATTTCCCGTTTTCCCAATTTCCAGTTTTCCCAATTCCCCCTTTCACCCGACTTTCCATATCGTCCTGATTGAGCATATGAGAAATAGGGAAAACTGGAAGTATAAGAGGGACAGCAGGATCACGCTCCATATGGAGCAGATGGTGAATCTACAGTAACCCTATTGCTATATCCCTATATATAACACGTTTCCTTTGCTCCTAGCCGGAAGTTTGTTATAACACCATGTACAGCAAATGTAATAAATGGCGTTTCAAAATGGGCCCTTTGAAGTCAAGCGTAAAACGAAAATTTAAAATTATATATACAATTATTTACATAAATTTATTAATATTTTTAAGCCAAATAATATAAGTTTGTCATGAAATCTGATTTTACTTACTCCCTTGGTGAATACAAACACATCATTACACTCAATAAGACATCACTATAGACCATTTGCCAGCTTCCCTTTCATGCTCTCTGCTAATTTTACGGCCGGAGTCCTGATAATGATGCTGCAAACCGCTAAATACGTCCAACGTGTTGCAACTTTGGTAAGACAAGATGCGTTTGAGACTCATCAATTCAGTTCGCAGCCGGATCGAATGTTCTGATCACCACAGTTATTTTCTTCATCAGCCGTGCACTATCTCGCTGCCATAATAGTTGCGAAATTAATACTTTGGGGTTTAAATGCAGCAGGATTTGTTCGTTTTCTTTGACACATCGTGAATGTGAAGTGAGACATCATGCTATGCGTTCCACATACCTACATAAGCCTAACCGTAAGTCTACCGCCCCCGAACACCACGTACTGAGCCGTTCTTTTTTTCACGATATGACTTCACACAACAATTATCGCCGTTGTCCAGATAATGAAGTTATAAAAAATCAATAAAAAACAAAATTATAACTTCAACCTAGCAAACGAGAGCACAAAGCAAAAAAATTCATCGAACAAAAACTATCGCTGACTCAGCAACACAACACAAAACGACCTGTTGCATGGTGCATGTACATACAGTGGCGGATTTATAGAGTTATAGATTTATAGATTTCTAATCATACATAGGTGTTGCGAACAACTATTCGGTATTCGGCCGAATAGTAGGGGCCGAATATCCGGTATTCGGTCGTTCCCTAATATGTACCAAATTTCTTTCGTTGTATCTTTTTAAAATTGTGCATCTGGTGGCTAAAATCACCCTGGACTATGTTTAATGTGAAATCCATGTTTGTTTCAATTCTTGCAATATGCGTGACTCCGCTTTAGGTGTGTACACCAAGATTGTCCTTTTATGTCAAACTCACAAATTGATTCGCGCAGAAGTTTGCGTTCACGCTTTTGCCATTGATATTACCATTTTTGTGAATGCGAGCATAGCTTGTAAATAGGCGATGGATCAATGGAATTTATGTTCGCGCACATTTGTCCGTTTCGCACGTTTGTCTGCATTCATCAAATGATATTTTGACTCAGACAGTTATGATCGCGGCTATTTGTGTATTATAGCATACTAAAAAAGACGGGATTGGTAATTCCGTTTTTACCTGTACGAGATCAGCAAAACGCGATGCTAAATCGCAAAATATTGATAGAAATATAGTAATCGCAATAGCTTTAGGTGTGTACACCAAGATTGTTCTTTATGCAGCTCTCACAGAAAAATGAGTGCAAAAACCGTGCAGTTTTGTCTCTTATGACAGTCCTTAAGAGACAAAAATCTCTTAAGGCTGGCTGTATAATATTTTAGTTTCATATAGATAGCTATAAAGCACTTTTGTCTGTTATACTCAATTGTAAAATATTTTAATCTCTTACAGACAACAGTAAGAGATTTTAGTCTCTTACAGCTGTCTGTAAGAAATATAGTAATCGCAATTGCAAATACTCCCAATAGAAATACCCACCCATTTTAACCAATACGGAGCACTTCGCGTGACATAGGACAAAAATTGAAGGCCAAAAGACTAAAATAAACCGATTTTGGCAATTTGAGACCCTGAAACAAATTTTCGTATATCCGACGCCTATAACTTAATCCAAACATATCTTTACCAGCTAAGATACTCATTTTTCACCAATTTGGATCACTTTACATAACTTAGTATATACACATAGAATTGAGCCATTCGCTCCCAAAAACACTAATTTTACTCATACGGTTTCTATTTAACGCTAACTCTGTCAAAAGACTAAAATAAACCGATTTTGGCAATTTGAGGCCCTGAAACAAATTTTCGTATATCCGACGCCTATAACTTAATCCAAACATATCTTTACCAGCTAAAATACTCATTGTTCACCAATTTGGATCACTTTACATAACTTAATCAGGGAATAACCGGAACCGGAACCAGCAACCGGAACCGTCCATTTAAACCGGATCCGGAACCGGAACCTGGTCTTCGAAATTTATATATAGTAAAACAGATGATGGAAGAAATGAAGGTATAGTGGATTTAAAATGCATTAAAAATTAGTTTTACGTTAAACTTAATGTATTGCGATGCTATTATTGCCTTTCTGAAACTTTAAAGAGACTGAGGAAGCTAATAATGTTTATTTATCGATCAAATATGTCGGTTTTTGGACATTCAGAGCAAAAAATGACTTCCACTATACACCATTGCGTATACTGCGTCAAATCGAATGTGCTTACAAAGCTTGGAGCGTAGAATACACACTTTCGCTCTGTCTCCAGTCGCCTCCCTTTACTACACATACGTTTGTTGCATGTCTCTTCTGTAGGAAACTTAAAATTATTGGTTTCATATGATTCTAAGAGAAAATAATAGATAGAAGGTAATTTTCTGATCAATGGTCAGAGACACTGTTTAGGCTAGCGTTGGACAAACAGTGTCCGTCAGTTAGATCATAATGATCATAACTTTCTAATCAGAACGCTGTAAATGAGACACACTGTGATGCTGTTCGCACAGTTTCAATAAATACAGTTCATTGCCAAGAAAGCAGTTTCTAGCTGCGTTGCAGATAACGTTAGTTTACTTCAATTTAGACTGATTTACCAAGTTTACAAGCGCACTGGCGGGTGCTTGATGCAATTTATGTTAGCCACTGCATACCCTAAGTACTTCTGCGTAAGCCATACTCTGTTACCGAGTTGGACCGGTTTAATTCAAACGTATCCCACAGACTTCCTGGATGTGTAAAATAGCTGCTACAAGCATCGACCTGGCTTTGATGTAACAAAATCCTGCAAGTTATTATGAAAAATTCCTGCTCAAATTATGTGCCCTACTTACGTTTCACACGGCAAATTGGTTAGTTAATCTTTTCTTTTGCTTGGTTGTATTGGAGCTTGATTATTGTATAATATATTACATATGTTTGGATTACAGGATGAAGCAAAAACGTGGAAAATTTCAAACAAAATTTTTACACCGGAATTGCGGTTCCGGTATGGTTTTTGCTCTTTACCGGAACCGGAACCGGAACACGATTTTCGCCGGAACCGGAACCGGAATTCCGGTTACTCCCTGAACTTAATATATACACATAGAATTGAGCCATTCGCTCCCCAAAACACTAATTTTACTCATACGGTTTCTATTTAAAGCTAACTGTGTTAAAATAAAATCAACGCCAAACCCCTGTATTTCATAATCCGGGATGTATATATATAACGTCGTCCAAACAAATCATTCCCAACAAAAAGCAACCATGTTTAATTACCTGGATCACTTTGCATGACATATGATATATACATAAAATTGCTCACAGAATCTTATAATCACAGATATTGGCTATTATAGGCCTCAAACTAGTAAATTTGCTAATCTGCGACGTCTATAAAGGCGTCCGAGCACACCATTCCCACCAAAAATACACATTTTTAAGCTATATGGATCACTTTCCGCGGCATAGAGTATAGACATAAAATTGCTGTTGGAAGACTAAAACCACAGATATAGACAATTTTAGGCCTCGAAATGGTAAATTACCACAATTTTCGATGTCTACAACAGATCACGTTCCGTGATATAGAATACATAAAATTGCTGCCAAAAAACTAAACGCTTCATATTGGCTATTTTGGTTTTAAACTAGGCACTTGTTTCATGACCAAAAAAGTGAATTCTGAGTGTATATAAAAGTTAGGAAAATACTTACATTTCGTTAAAGTCGAAGACCCAAAACAAAACTCAAATAGTAGAGCACCACATATAGCAATAAGCGATATACACCTTTGATCTCTGAACGAAATGAGCCCAAGCGCGGTTGAATCGATCTAGTCGTTGAGGAGATATGGCCAATTTGGTGTTTTCGGCGTCCCAAGGGCCCATTTACAACCCATCTTAACCCTACCATGCTCGACAGGTGAGGTCAATACCAACGCAGCGTATATAGCTATATAGAGCTTTGCTTTCTGAACAAAATGAGCCCAATCTTAGGCGAATCACTCCAATGGTTGAGGAGATATGTCCAATTTGGTGGTTTTGGGGTCCCAGGGGCCCATGTATAAACCGTCTTTACCCAATCCTGCTCGGCAGGTGCAGTCAATAGCAACACAGCGTATATATCTATATAGAGCTGTGCTTTCTGAACAAAATGTGCCCAATCTTAGCCGAATCGCTCCAGTGGTTGAAGAGATATGTCCAATTTGGTGTTTTCGGGGTCCCAAGGGAACATTTACAACCAGTTTTGATCCAAGCCTGAAGCGTAGGCGACCTCGGCAACAAAAACATCTACATAGCTTTATAGAGCTAAATTTCCTGAATAAAATGAGCCCAGATCCTGCCACATCACGAGGGTGGTTGTCGAGATATGACTCATAACGTATTTTGGTGAGATCTTAGGGACCCTACCTGGCCCTTTCGGACACCCCTTTTTAGGGGAAGGTGTTAGAATTGGGTTTTTCGTCTAACTAAAGGGCACAAATTGGACACATTTCAAGCTTTCGAATGAGGTATCGCAGGACCTGATCTGCATATCGGAAGCTGAGTTATGTATGTCACACGAAAAACCCAGAAACAGACGCTGCCAAATTTCACATCCTGGCTAGTAAGAATTCTTCGCTTCGCTCGTTCCACTCACTCAGAATTCAAATATATATACAATTAGTTAGATTATAATTAGTGTAACATAGCTATTTTTAAACCATAAAATAATATTTCTGAATTTTTGCGACGCTTATAACACCATTATGGAGAACAAATTACTACAAATATTGTTATTTTTAGTCCATTCGCATTCCCAGGGATGACATAGAATATAAAACTTTTCGTCGGAAATCCAAAAATAGTTTCCACCATGGCATATAAAGGTACAAAATAACCATGATCCACCCAATTCGACAATATTGATAAAAAACTGGTACCACATAAATGGAATCAGTAACCAATTTAGAAGATATCGCGCTGAAATTTTACATATATACTTGTAAAATATAACATTTAATAACCTTATCGAAGGAATTTTCGATATTGCACCCAGAAAAAAATTATACATAAAAATACGCTACGGGTAGACTAAAAAATAGCGAAAACATGCAATTTTTTGGGGTTTAAAACGTGGGATGCGCAGCGTAAGCCAACCATTAAAGATACAAGCTTTTTAAATAAATTGCTGATAGACAGGTAGTGCTGTGGGCTATGTTATCTTTGCGTGAAAGGTATATTGAACTCCCCAGAGCTAACAAACAATGAAAAATATGGTGAACGCATCAAAATAATAACCCTGGCTGCCATTGTAGTTTAGGTGCCATTTTTCTATAACTAACTATCGATGTTATTTAGGTAAATTTTTTTAATTGACCACCGGTTCATTGGCGTGTAACATGGAAATCGCCGAATTAAGTCATTAAAAAAGCTAGGCCATAAAATGAAGAAGATACGCTATCCGGAAGCTAAAAACGACGAAAACACACAATTTTATGGTTTAAAACGTGGGATGCGCAACGTAAACCAACCATTAAAGATACAAACTTTTTAAATGATTTGCTGATAGACAGGAAGTGCTGTGGGCTATGTTATCTTTGCGTGAAAAGTATATTGAACTACGCAGAGCGAAAAACAATGAAAAATATGGCGAGAGCATCAAGTAATAACTACCGTGTAGTTTACGTGCCATTTTTCGTAGTCTATATCTAACCAGTGAAGTTACCTGGTAAAATGACCGTCGTCACGCGGTGTGTAACATGAAAATCAAAGAATTAAGCCATCTAAAATAGCTATTCCACAATATAAAGAAAATACCAGACTAAAAATGCCGAAAACAGATAATTTTTGAGATATAAGCGTGAGATGCGCAATGTAAGCCGACCATTAAAGATATAAACACAAACTTTTTTAAATAAATTGCTGACGGGCCGGCGTGCAGTGGATATTATTTTTGCGTGAAAAGCATACTGAACTCCGCAGAGCGACAAACAATGAAAAATATGGCGAGGGCATCAAAATAATAACCTCGGCGATCATTGTAACTTACACGCCATCTTCCGACGTCTATAACTAGCAAACCAGGAATGTTATGTGAATATTTTAACTGACCGTCATCACACGATGTATAATATAAAATCATAGAATTAAATCATTTAAAACTATGAAACCACGCTACAAAAATGAAACAACGCTCGCTCCGTTTAGCCCTCGCCTGCGCGTTAAAAGTTAAAACTGTTATTACTATCATTATTACTAATAATAAAAATAACAAAACGTGAAAAAATATCACGGGGGATCTTGACCAAAATCAAAGTTCCGATCTGGGTCGAACTCCGAATAGTTTGGTTCCCTTGAGCACTAGAAAACAATAAAAAATTAAAAATAAAAATGGAACAATTTTGGGCCTAAACCCCTGCTTAATTTATTTTTATATTATATAACATATTTTTCAATTAGGTCTACCGGTAAGAGCTTTCGAGGTGTGACCAGTGGAATGTAGGTGGGGCAAGAAGTGGTCCGCGTTCTTTTGAATGTAAATTTCTATAGCGCGGCGGCTTGGCTCTAGTTGGTGTTACAGCTTGGCTAGTTTTAGCACTCTTAAACCAAAGACTTGAACAACAAAAACGTATTTAAAAAGTTTATTACTAAGACGGTTATGATATAAAGGTATTCGAGTCACACCGTTCTTTCCAATTGCACCTAATTTTGCCAGCGGTTGCTTTTACTTCTCGTTCTGAGGTATTCAAATACAACATCTCAAGCTACTGACCTTTCTCTTTTGTTGTATTAAAGTTAGAAGTTATCTATATTTGGTATTCCTCCTGTAAGGGTGGTACAGTTACACCCGACCAGAATGCGCACTGTACGATTATTTAGGTACCTTATCCTTAACCTTAGATTTATCGCTAATAAGTTCCTTAACGACCCTCTTGTGAGGTTAATGTTGGGGCTGGTGCCTTTTTCACCACAAAATTTTTCTTTTTCTTTTCAATAAAGGCCGCCCCCACGTTGCCCTGGTATTCCCTGTCGCCCTCTGCGTGGCATATGAGCGTAATATGTACGTAAACTATATATATTCTACTATATATATTATATATATATATATAAACTAGCTATGTAATTTCCTAACTTAATTAAAACCAACTTTAATAATATATAATATTACTTATTTATAAAATCCCCTAAATAATCCTACCATTTCCCCTCCTAAATTAAATACCTCCAAACCCCCCAAAAACACCCTTTTTCTTTTTCTCCACCCTTTTTCCTACAATATATACCTCATCCACCCTTTTCTTTTACACATAACCAAAATTCTACCCAAAATCCATTTTTCTCCTTTTTCCCATTTTTCTACTAAAATTCAAACTACCCTCCCTTCTCCAATACCTAACCAAACCTCTCCAAAATTTAATATTTTCTTCCCCTTACCCCATCTATTAAAATATATAAACCTCCCCTTTCCCCTCTTACCTTTTCCCATAAAATTTCCTTTTCCAAATTTCACTTTTTCCTCATTTTTCTCCATTTTTCAAACATCCCCCATTTCCTCAAAACTCAACCCCCATCCCCTAAATTTTAATATCCTTTTTCACTTACCACCCCTATTCATATATCTACCCCACCCCTTTCCCCCTTCTTTATTTTTCATAAATTTCCATTTTCCAAAATTCCCATTTGCCCCCCAACTTTTCACATTTTACAAACACTTCCCATATCGCAATAAGTTCCCACGGTTTCAGCCTCACTGAACGTAAAATTTAACAAAAGAAAATCTTTCGACCCCGAACTTTTTTGAAGAGTTAGAGCGATCCTCTGCAGTTTCCGAGTTTGGTTGGGATGGCGAAATTGCATTCTGTGAGCTCCAGTTGGGCTCTTTTAGAAACGCGGAACCCCTACCCAAAGTTTTACTAGCTGAACCTTAAACTCTGTTGCGCTCCTCGCTAGAGAACACGTGCCTCGCTGTATTTCCAGCTGCCCTTCCAAAATTTCTTCCATCTGACGCACCTATGAAATTTTCCTGTGAAATTTCTTTTACTCGAATCTGCTCAACTTAACTGATAAGGCGCGGCCAAGCACTTGTGGGAGCGCGGGGCATCCGTTGGACGCCACAGCACCCACAAGGGCTGCCCTTTAGTGCTTAGGCCTACGCAAGAAAATTTGATGTAAACTCTATAAGACGCCTCGGGTGGGCCTCTTCCACGCGTCCGCAGTCGAAGAGTCCACCCGAGTTAAACGCAACTTCCCAAATGTCGGTTTTCAAAGCGTAATCCACCTATCACGCGTAAAGAAAAGCCAGTAAAATCTCTCGAACTGTGCCGAGTGCGGAACGTCTTTATCAACTGCTACTTTCTAAAGTAAAACTTAAAGCACCTTAAACACAAACAGGCAAAGCACCCACTGGGCGTCCTCGATAAACGACACCCAGAAGGTGGGGAACCAGTCGAGCACGGGTGGACATCTCCCCCCACTATTTTGTCGCGATTTTGTCCCAAATTTTCTCCAATACTCAGTCCCCCCCTCTATCGCGCGGGCACAGTGCCTACGGGAACGCGAGACATCCAGCGGACGCCCCAGCACCCGCAAGGGCTGCCCCTACTCCTAAGCTCAGCGAAAGTTTTAAAAGTATCGAAAAACCCCGGGCGGGTCTCTTCCGCACGTCGGCATGCCGAAGAGCCCACCCGAGTCAAACGAGAAACCAAAGAAAAACGGCGACGGGAAATTCAAAAGGAAAAACGTTGGCGACAACCGCCAAAACAAGCGAATGCTAAGAAAGCAGGGCTCGACTGGTCCCATCCGACAAAATTTGCCGTCTTCTTTTATACTGCGTCTTAGCCCCCCTGTCCGGCTGTATACTTTGCCCTTCGCCATATCCCGAGAAACGTAAATTTTAAAATTTGGAAACCGACGTATAACACAGCAACTTATACATATAAAGCATTAAACAACGGCAAAATTATAAAGCATTAAACAACGGCAGAATTGATCAGTGCTGCTGACTTCCACACGTAGTGGACCTTGTCGCCTGGTACAAAGAAAACAACATACCCTGCCGCCATATACATATAAGCAGAACAACGTACGCAGCAGCCACTGGCCGAAGAGTGCCAAGAGACGGCGTAAACAAGCTAAACCGCATGCTGGTCGGTGCGGCAAAACTTTTGAAGAAAAATATAACGGTGCTCAGGGCGCCGTTTTCTCATAAGGATATCGGCACATTTTTGCCGATATCACGAGAACGAAAAACAGTAGGCGGCCGGGGGCAGGACCAGAATCATGCCCTGGCAGGCCGGCTACTGATGAGAATTTTATATTTAATGTATCTCCCACGAGAGGCCCGCTAGAGGCCAGTTTGCACGCCCAGAATCACAAATTTCAGGGACCCATTTGAGTTTAGGGGCTCCTGAGAGGACCTGCCGGGGTGGGCGGTCCCGGTTTTCGACCCAACTGTTAGGGGAGAACCCGATAAGTGTCCTGGGCTCCGAAAATCTGGGAGTTTTAATTATTTTGGGTACCCTTTGGGGCTTAGAAAATTTTGGGTTTAAACGCCTGTTTGGGGATCCGTAAGTATTTAGGGGATCCAAATTTTTAGACCCGCCGGGACGATTTGACATCCCAGCAAAGTCCTTAAGAGGGCTCAGTCATCCCCATTCCCATAAAATTTGTGGGTAGCCCAAAAATTAAGTTTTTTGTGTAGCACCCTAAAATAGTGTCGTAAAAATTTGTATCCTAAAGTACTCTGTTTCTGTTCGATTAGGTCGAGGACTTTGATCACCTACGACCTTTAATGGGCTTGTCTGAGTATTCCTCGACCGACTATGATACATAAATAATAGCTACGAAACGCGTACTAATGAACAGCAGATATCGTAATACAATAATCTTTCGGCGTGTGCGCTGGGATCGGCCCAGATCGACCAGTTTTCATGTAACACCCAAAAATCCCAGAAACATCCGTTGGTCCCCAGCCCTCACCGAACGCACACCCGTCCTACGCATCGACTACAATAAAGTATACATAATATAAGGCACAAACATTGATTATACACCATACGGCATCAATTTATTTCCCGCGGATCGACCGGACACCCCTACTTATGATACCTGTATTCCAGTTTCGGTGCCAAAATCACCCCGGGCACCTTCGGGCGGTGGAGTGTGACCTTATGAGCAAAACACAAATGAAGTACAATGATTTATTT